>CM065358.1:13599562-13817062 GCA_033032245.1 Poecilia picta
ATGGTTGAAGCACTATTGAAGCAGGAAAATTAGGCTCTGCTGTTATGCAAATTGGCCTTTCTGGTGTTTTTTGGTGTACATTCTATCCCAAAATATTTTATCTTAAGCAAAAAAAGATATTTACTTTATGTATTTTTATCCTCGACACCTGTTGAGCCTTTTAAAAAGTGAACACCACTCATAATTATGACTGACTGTAAGTATTTTAGAGTTTGAACCACAAATATTGTAATGCAGTCCACACAAAAACAACTGTAAAATAGCTTGTGTTGAGGAGATGCAGCTGTTTTGTGAATTCTCAGCAAAACATAGAATTCGCAGAGCTTCATGTAATTGTTTACCTTAAAGTTGCATTTCACTATTATGAATTTGTTTATGTTTTCTATAGAGGTATTATTGAACTTCATTCTTTAATCTATGCCACACAATATGTAACAACCAGAGCTCCAGCTACAGCTATTACCAGGGCTGAATGTGACCACACAAATCAGTCTAACGTTTGCTTCAGGGGATTCTGAAGGTAGAAAAAGTCCTTCACATTTCCTTTTGTGGCAGGTGCCTGTTGTGAGATGTGTATGTTCTCACTGACTGTTCTGACTTAACTGTATCTCTGTCTTTTCCATCAAGAAATCAGGATAGCCCTAAATTGCATGCTATTACAGAGTTTGCCTAATTCCTAGGGTTGAACACTTTTTAAATGTTAGTTTTGCAAACCTTTGGTCATGTTAATACAAATAATATACAATTTCAACAAGTTGTGAATATTTTTTTTACTTTCTTTACTTCATCTAAATAACTTTTTTTCCATGTAGTGTAAATTGTTTATGCTGCATAAATGCAATAATTTGCATACGGGTAATTGATAAAAAAGGGACAAAAACCTACTCTTCAAAGATTTTTTGTTTCTGTTTTCTTTTTGTGAGATTGGTTATCGACCAATTTTTAAACATGAAGTCGATCTAATCCACTGATGTTATCAACCTCGGAAAAAGTCTAAAAATGAACCACTGTGCTTTTCTTTTCTCCAGTGAGAGAGGTTTGACTGGCCAACCAGGTCATGTCTGCACATTTACAGTTAACAATGGTTATCCTATTGTTGCCAATTCAGCAACTTTCTTGATATATTGAGCAACATTTCAGACAAAAAAAATGTTGTTGGCCAAAATCGGAATTGGTAAGTTAGGCTTTTAAAAGGTTGGTAATCGGCGATTGGCCAGAAATCTGAAATTGGTGCACCCCTAATATGAACTTTGGCAAATTTAATGATCCTACAGCTGGGATACATAGACATTTTTCTGTGAGATTTGTCTCATGGGAAAAATAAAATGTTCCATGAAATATAAAGACTGACAAACACATTGAGAGCAGCGAAGTTAATTAATTATTATACAAAAATGGTTTTTGATTTCATATCTCGTAATAAACATCTGTGTTAGCAGAGATAAACCGAATGCTTTCATGCCAGTTGAAACTCGAAATTAGGTTTTAGAAAAAGTAATTCTGTGAACTGACATCTGTTCTCAGTGATCCACAAATGCTTATTGCTTGCATTTTAAGATACGTTTTTTAAAAGTACAGCAGGCTCATAGAAACCTTAAGATAGAAGCTGGTCTCTGATTTCTTGGTTTTGCAGAAAGAAGGGAAAAAAGTACATTATAAAATGTCCTGGCATGCAATAAAAAGAAATATAGAACTAAAATACATGAAGCACAGCTTTTAATTGGTGCTTTGAGCTGATAGGTTGCGGGAAAATGGAGTCAAATCCTTGGGATGATGTTGGTTGGCTGTCACTATCTTCTGCTTCATTTGTCAAGTTGTCTCCCTCCTATAACTCTTAGCCAATTAGAGATGGCTATAAGCTGCCATCCGTCTATTAGCCGCCAAAAGCTTTCCAAGAATCCCCCAGGAATGGCTCTCTGTTGTGAGATGTTTATGTTCTCACTGACTGTTCTGACTTAACTGTATCTCTGTCTTTTCCATCAAGAAATCAGGATAGCCCTAAATTGCATGTTATTACAGAGTTTGCCTAATTCCTAGGGTTGAACACTTTTTAAATGTTAGTTTTGCAAACCTTTGGTCATGTTAATACAAATAATATACAATTTCAACAAGTTGTGAATATTTTTTTTACTTTCTTTACTTCATCTAAATAACCTTTTTTTCCATGTAGTGTAAATTGTTTATGCTGCATAAATGCAATAATTTGCATACGGGTAATTGATAAAAAGGGACAAAAACCTACTCTTCAAAGATTTTTTGTTTCTGTTTTCTTTTTGTGAGATTGGTTATCGACCAATTTTTAAACATGAAGTCGATCTAATCCACTGATGTTATCCACCTCGGAAAAAGTCTAAAAATGAACCACTGTGCTTTTCTTTTCTCCAGTGAGAGAGGTTTGACTGGCCAACCAGGTCATGTCTGCACATTTACAGTTAACAATGGTTATCCTATTGTTGCCAATTCAGCAACTTTCTTGATATATTGAGCAACATTTCAGACAAAAAAAATGTTGTTGGCCAAAATCGGAATTGGTAAGTTAGGCTTTTAAAAGGTTGGTAATCGGCGATTGGCCAGAAATCTGAAATTGGTGCACCCCTAATATGAACTTTGGCAAATTTAATGATCCTACAGCTGGGATACATAGACATTTTTCTGTGAGATTTGTCTCATGGGAAAAATAAAATGTTCCATGAAATATAAAGACTGACAAACACATTGAGAGCAGCGAAGTTAATTAATTATTATACAAAAATGGTTTTTGATTTCATATCTCGTAATAAACATCTGTGTTAGCAGAGATAAACCGAATGCTTTCATGCCAGTTGAAACTCGAAATTAGGTTTTAGAAAAAGTAATTCTGTGAACTGACATCTGTTCTCAGTGATCCACAAATGCTTATTGCTTGCATTTTAAGATACGTTTTTTAAAAGTACAGCAGGCTCATAGAAACCTTAAGATAGAAGCTGGTCTCTGATTTCTTGGTTTTGCAGAAAGAAGGGAAAAAAGTACATTATAAAATGTCCTGGCATGCAATAAAAAGAAATATAGAACTAAAATACATGAAGCACAGCTTTTAATTGGTGCTTTGAGCTGATAGGTTGCGGGAAAATGGAGTCAAATCCTTGGGATGATGTTGGTTGGCTGTCACTATCTTCTGCTTCATTTGTCAAGTTGTCTCCCTCCTATAACTCTTAGCCAATTAGAGATGGCTATAAGCTGCCATCCGTCTATTAGCCGCCAAAAGCTTTCCAAGAATCCCCCAGGAATGGCTCTCTGTTGTGAGATGTTTATGTTCTCACTGACTGTTCTGACTTAACTGTATCTCTGTCGTTTGCATCAAGAAATCAGGATAGCCCTAAATTGCATAAGATAGAAAAGTAAAAAATAGTGAAGACTCAGGCACACACCCACAGAGCCGACACAAGGTTGAGCTGCCTCTTCATTTCCACCCACCTCTCACACTCGAGACAACCGAGATGAAGTCCAAATATAGTGTGGATGACAACACACCCTTCATAGCAACCTGCTACATGACCAGCTTGACAAACAGTGGAATCACTCTTGAGACCAGTGATGTATAGGAAAGACACATTGATAGAAAGAGAGAAAAAAAAACTAAGTGATTATTTTCGAGCTTTGAAGTTTATATATATTGTGCATTTTTTAATTTAAAAAGTATCCGACTTAAAAAGTGTGAAGACCCAAGGCGTTAATGTTGGAGCTTCAAAACGCTACTGACATTTGTATGACAATTCATCAGCATAGAATGAAACCGAAAAAAATGGCAATTTTAAAATAAAAATAAAACAGTTAGCTTCTGTCTGTCAGGAGAGACAACATGGCCCAGTGCCCTGATCTTAGAAGTAATTACAGAGTTGTCATGGTATAGAGCAAAGATCCAGTATCCTAGTATTTGAAAAAAATGGCTTCAAATGAAATAAACGCTGACATAAAAATTTTGGATAAATTGCATGACAGTTAAACTGCTTTTTGAACAGCTACTGCTTATTAAAACGGATTAGATGTTAAATTAAACTTGGTATTTACCCAAATCAACTTGTTCTAAAAGTATGTGGGGTAACACTTTATTTGAAGGGGTGTGCATAAGACTGACATGACACTGTCAAAAACATAACATAACACCTGTCATGAAGTGTCATTCGGTAAATAATGACATTTTTAATGCAAAGTTGCTCTAAAAGTTGCATTTAAAGTCCATTAAAAGTGTAAACTTTTGCATTAAATTATCATAATTTACAAAATCATGTTTTAATAGACGTATGATAATGGTAGTTTACCATGTTGAGGAAAGAAAGAAGTTAATGGGACTAGCAAGCGCAGCACGCTGAATGCACAAGTGGCTCCGCCTTTCTCCACTCTCTCTACTATTTCCACTATCTGTCACACATCCAGAAGATTTGTACCTGACTCACCCGGTGAGTCAGGTACAAATCAAGTGATAAAATGGAGCTGCAAAAAGCAATAAATGGGAGAATTTACACTGATAAGTCAACAGAGTGCAAAGTCAGTGGTCTGGAAGGATTTTTAACTCATAGCAGTTAAAAATATGTCAGATTTACTTCAGGCTCTCGCTACTAACTAGAGCGATTGTTCTAGTTTAATTTAATTGGACTAGGAGACAATGCCTATGGGCTCGGGCCAGGTTGGAATTTCAGGCACAATCTAAACTCTACTACAATTATCCCATCTATCTTTAACTCTGACCTGCTTGTCAATAGTAAGGAAAAGCATAATACTACTGCTACAATGCTTTAAGATGAACATGGTGTGTTCATGGTGAGATCCAATGTTAGTTTTTCCACCACATTTATTCATAGCTTTTCAGGTTCTTCTTTCTCTGTTGCTCTTTCATGAATGACACATTTTTCTGAGCGCATGAAAGTCCCGATTTCCTGACAACAGATTCTCCCACGTAAGTTGTGGGTCTTTGCAGCTTTTTAAAGATTTCCAGTGTTTCTCTTGGATGCCCCTGTGATTTAGCGTCAGTGTCAGTTTGGGTGGACAGACATGTCTTCTTAGGCTTGCTGTTGTGCCATAAATGTCCCATTGTTCAGATGATTGTTTGAACAGTGCTCTGTGAAATCCTGGCAGGTTGGGATTTGTTTTACAACCTTATTCAGCTTTAAAAGACTCTAAAACATTTCTTCCCACAGCATGACGTTGCCACCACTATGTTTCACCGTAATATATGTTCAGGGTGATGTGAACAGTCAGCTTTCCTCCACACAATGTGTTGCGTATGGGCCAAAAAGGTCAAGTTTTGTCACCTCTTCCATATTTGTTGGGTCCTCTACAGTGTATGATCTGTGGCAAATTTCAAACTTCCCTGTTTTTTCTTTTTTTTTTAGCAGATCATTTTTATTCCATTTTGTAATAAAGCAGTACTTTGTGTTTTTATACCTTTTCAAATCTAAGTAAAACACATTAAAGTTATTTGGTCACAATGTGACAAAGTGTGAAAAAGTTCAAAGTTTCTGAATATATTTGCAAGGCAGTCTGAACAATTGTTTTCCCAAATTAACATTAATCTTTTGAAAAGTAGCACAAAGACAGATCCCTCCACTGTGTCTGGACACTGTGACAGCTTGACAAAACTTTCCAGAAAGCAGTAAACTGTTTGTGAGGATACACACTGACAATGATACAGTGCACTCCACATCATTGCTTCCTTAGCTCTCAGCCTGACAGCTGTCAGCCATGGGAAAAGAAGCACTCTAAGAGCAACTTGCATTGCCTCACTTTCCACAGTAGTGAAATTCAGACTTTTGTGGGAATCATTGAAGATGTGGATAATGGTCTGCGCTTGCGTAAGGCTGTATGTTTTTGTTTCTGTGCCTATATGCAACTCTCCTGGAGTGTTCATGTAACATGTTTGGAGTAGAAAAAAGACAGAAGAACTGTTCTTTCGGTTCTAAACTTCCACTCTGACTTTTCTCAGTCTTCTCCTATTTCATATGTCTCCAACAACTTTTCAGCAATAAAGTGTTTCAAAAAACAGTTACAAAGGTTTCTAAAACACAAAGAGAAGTGAAATAACATGATGTTAATGTTAAAAATGGCACAAATGCAGAGAGATTGCTGGCGGTTTTAATCTGAGGAAAATCAAAATTACTAGGGATGTGCCGATCAGGTTTTTTCTCCCGATACCGATCACCCCTGAGGGCCGATCGCCGATTCCGATCCCCGATACCGATCACATAATTATTATTTATTTATTTTTTATCATAAACACTACTGTTACATTATGTAGAAAAAGGAACCATGAATTCACCTTAATTTAGACAAAAACTTGTTTTTAATAACTTTTCCAAGAAGAAAACTAAACAAAACAGGCATTGTGCAAATTGAACTGCTATCAATAATACTATCTTTAACAGACTGATAACATATGAGGCTCTGAAGAGGCTAAATAATGCAAAGAGCCAAAATAAAACCTCTCAACATTGCCAAAAAATTCAAGTATAAAACTTAACATTCAAATTAAAATACAAGGTCCATTGCGAAAACAGTCCTGAGTTACTGAATGAAAACTTCATGTTAGCATGGCGGCTAGATGATTAGTGCTAGTTCTGATTGGCTGTTTCTGACTGAGTGGAGTAATTATGCAGAACAGGGAGGAGATCGATTATTATTTAGAGATTATCTGTCTCATGTTAGGACAGCGAAAGTTTTAATACGTATGTAAAATGCATTTTTTAAGTTAGATGCTGCAGCTTTAAATAGGTTCGGTGTGAGAGTCTCTTACCAGGTGGAGCAGAAGCGGCTCTGTGTCAAATATTACTAAATATTAAATATTACTACCTGTAGCGTAGCAGCGGTTCAACAGCAGAACCAGCGTCTTACATCGCAGCTCCAAGACTTAAATCATTTTACAGGTTATTAGTTTAGTTTTCTGACCGTCATGCTAATCCGGTGAGTGTTTGTAGCTGCGCTGCTTTACCTGCTGTCTGATCCTCCGTGTCTTTTTACTGCAGTGAGACTTGATGTAGCCAAACTCCATCATTGTTTTTATGTCTATTAGCTTCGTTGTGTTGATGCATTTTGACCTGCTTCTATTTTCCGCCGCAACACGCAAACCTCCTCATTCACTCAGTGCGTTATAGTTACACATCGCTTAGGATTTGTTGCTGCGCGTTTGCGCAGTGAAGGAAAGACGAGACCAGCTGAACAGACAGGCTGGGAAATGAGATGCAGGTGATCGATATCGGTAACGGAGCCAATGATCGCCGATCCCGATCATCACCGATTTCACGAAAATCGGCCGATTATGATCGGTGACCGATCGGCACACCTCTAAAAATTACAAATGGAACCAATTCAGTTCTGTATCTCCATCAGAACCAAAACTGCTGTGATTCTTGGATTCAATCTCTATGATACAGTACATCTATGATCCAGAGGCTTATGTTACTGCACATCATGTTGTGGCTCATTCTAATCTAATAGTTTATTCTTAGAGTAAAATAAACTCCTAGATGAAAAATTGTGTATCACAAAATACATGACAAATATTTGACAGATTTATTGGTTTATTAAAATATCTTAACAAAAGACCACAGTTTGTGGACGGTCTCTGCTCAGCATGGCCTTTATTGGGAGATATTTAAATATGAGGAAGAAACATAGATATCAGTACAGTTACAACAATTGTTAAAAACATCTCATAGAGTGATTCTCTAAACACTCCTAGGAAAATAAGTATCCAGCAAAAAATGTTTCACTTCATTCTTTAGAGCTTTAAAATTCTGCTCTAAATCTCTGTCTGCCATTTACTGTATGCTGATAAGGTAGAAAGTGAAGAAAATTAAAGTGAAGACAATTCTAAATCAAAAAGAGATCAAGACTTGTTATAATGCAAAAACAGAGATGATTATGGCAAAGGTTGCAAACACATCATGTTAAAGATGCAAAGGTTCAGATATAAAACAAATGTTAATGTTATAAAAATAGCAAAAGTAACTTGAAATGAGCAGCACACAGCTCACCCTCTTGCCTTGGCTGTACTTCTCCAGACTTTGAGAAGGTCACTGTGACACATATCACATTTCTAACGGTTAAGCTCTTTGTCCAGCTTTGAGAATTTGAAATGGTAAAGGTTCCTTTCTGTGCAAAGGAAATATCATCTATGGCTTCCCCAAAGGAACCTCACAGATGCCTGCCGAGGATAAAAAGAAATGATCAGCTCTGTGTCTTAGAGCAAAGTTTGGAGAGAAACTGTGTCCACCTGTCTTTACACTCCTGCCTCCTTTGTCTCATTTCAAAAGACCTCTTCTCACACTGCTAAAACCTCAGCCAGTTTTTTTTAAAAAAAAACATGTTGAACCTCAGCACAAAGGAACTGCACATCAAATGTCACAGCCTAACAGCTGTAGCCGTGGCAGGCGGCGCCCTGAAGCACCTTCTGAATGAAGCTTCCAGAAAAGTAGAAGAATGCAGATGGAAAATCCTTTCAGATGTGAGCAAAGGTGCATTATGGGAATGAGCAAGCCCAAATAGGCCTTAAGGTTTGGGTGGTCAAAACCACCACAGAGGGAGAAAACTGTGTAAATTCCGATAAAGTGTAATTGAGCGGGACCGTGATCGCAGTTCTACATTTTTAACAGTGACACGCATAATTGTTGCGCGGTAGCTCTTGACATTTTGCTGTCCAATCTTCATGAGATCACACGCCGGCTGCGGAGCATGTGGCATTTCTCTGCGAGCAATAATAAGGTGGTAACAGATTGTCCTTTTGGTTCTGCTGCTCTGCTGTGGCATTAAAAAGGTTGGAGATTTATTCCCAGGCCATCAGCACTTCACATTTTGCAATCAATAATTAGAGGTGCAGAGGAAATCTGTTCCTTGAGAGGTGATATTAAAAACGTAGGTCAAAATCTGACTTACTAGTCTGTTCTTAACCTGCGGACATCAGTACCTTTAGTTTCAATTTCAATCTGTTGTACCATAGAGTAGTTTGCCTTACATACAGAGATCAAGCATAACACTATGACCACAGACGGGACGGGACTGGTAAAGTTTTCATCCCCTTATTGTTTAATCTCGCTCCGTATGTTTTCTATTTTTGGTTTAGCACTTTGGTTTAGGCTCTTATTTTAGTGTTAGTCAATTATTTCTTTGATTATAACTTCACTTGGTTTTCTCACTGTTCATTGCTAGTTTTTTTTGTCAAGCTCACTGATTACATGTTCTGTTCTCCAAGTGTCATTTTTGTAAGCATCTTTGCGTAATTATTAAATCTTCTATATATTTTTCCACCTCCAGTCTGCCTGCATCCAGGTTCTCCAACACCAAATTACGATAAAAGTTTCACTTTTTGAACTGAATTACTGAAAAAGGATACAAATTAAATACTTTTTTGTTGTTGTTGAGATGCTTTGAATGAGAGTTAATCTGTCCTAGATGTAGAATTTCCACCTTAAGACATTAGTAAACTTACTAAAGGATTTGAAGGATGCTTGCACATCTGATCTCTTATTGCATGCCACTAAGTCGGACTTGATTGAAGAACTGCATGAGCTGCAGCACAAATTGATGCCTGGAAACTTTAAAATGTCCTTAATCACACACATTTTACGCGTGTCTCTACATGATGAACTGTGTTCATAAAACCTTGACGCTCAGATGCTTAGCAAAGAGTGTTTGATGAAGAGGTGTATTAGCCAAGCTCAACTTAAGGCAACAATCCAAAGGCTGCTGAGTAATGGTGCAAATAAAAACTTTACATTCGATTCTCTCGAGGTTTACATTAGTGAGATGGGGAAAGCTTTCATGTCAACATCACATTCAGCTGCTAAATATTTGCTTCTTCCAGACAACACTTGTATGCAATTTCTCACAGGTAATTAATTTGTGCGAGCAGACTTTCTGATACCACGTCCTCCTGCTGCGTGCAGCGCTGTCTGAGGAAGAGCTTTTCTGCAAGAGAACTTCTGGCTTTGTACTCGCATCATTACAGTGAAAGCGCTCAGCTCTTGTCATTCTTTAGCACCTGAGTGTCTGCTCATGTCTGGCTGCGAGCCTGCTGGTGTTGTTGCAGGCTTAACCCTCTTAGTTATAGGAGTGCCGGTCAGCACTCGGCTGGAGATGTGGGTCTTAAGGCTTTGTCCACAATTCACCACAGCTGATTGCTCTTCTGGATGGTTGGGATTCTCTGCTAAGACTGGAATTACTGACCCATGTCGGCTTCCCACCTTTACAGCAGACTTTTCAATGTGTGACCAGCCGGAACTACGAAAACTCAGAGAATTGAAAAAGAGTATTTCTGTAGGTGAACAGCTTTTAATTTTTGTCTTGTTTTCAATGTTTATTAAAAATCCCCTCGACTCTGACCTATAAAAGCAACCTGGCTGAGAGTTTTCCTTCTATGCAGTGTATTGTTAGTTTTTCATTGTCATATCCTTATTTTTGAATTGCTTTCCTTTTGATTTAAACTGCCAACTACAAATCAGCACGGTTTCATTTTCAAGCTGTTATGCATTTTAAAAATCACTGAAGTTTTCTGTCAAACAGTTGCTTTTCATGACAAAAAAATCAACTCCTTCACCAATTATGTGACAATGAAAGTTGTTGCTGAGTTGTCAGTCAGTTGTGTACAGAACCCAGTCCCAGAAAACTTGACACCTTTTATTTGAAAACCAAAGAACCACACAGCCTGATTCAGATTGAATTACAAACAATTCAATATAATACTGTCCAAATTCAGTTTAATCAATTCAGTTTATCATAAAACTTTAATTAGAAAAACAGAACTACAAGGAAGTCTAGCCCAGCCTATTATTTAAAATATTTGACATTACACCAATCCTTTATTTTGCCTTGGTAACAGAGGATAACATGCCTCACCTTTTGAAGAACAACAAGCCAAATGGATTGACATTTCTTTCAGTATTCATGTATAAGCTGAAATATTTCATATTTTTTTACAAGTGGATAAAAAAGTAAAAACAATAGGATCTTAAGAAATTATCTACTGATTGTTTGATATATTAGCTGGATGTTTATTTACACTCCAAACTTTGAGGGTAGACATCCTATAACTTTTGGACATTTTGCTTCTGAATACACTTGACCAAATTAATATGACTGGTAAACAGATACAGTTAAGCTCAAAGTTATGTATTAATCAGTTAATCTAAAATTATTTATACTCCTCTTAGTGATTTGTGACAATATCCTTTTTATGTACTACCACAATCATGCCCTTCATAAAATCATTGACTGAGTTTTTGCACGTCTCTACTGGTATTTGGTGATTTTATCTTTGGTAATGAGCTTCAAATCTCTGTGGATGGTTGGCCTCCTTGCCATCATCCTGATCTTTAGCTCCCTTTCTTATAAAATGTTTAAATTACTTTAAAGCCGGATCTTGCAGATGTTCTGAAAAAATCTGGACTCATCCTAAGTTTTATCTCCGTAGAGAAAGGCCCTGATTTTATTTTGAAATCACTTAGTTTTACAGTCTTAGAGTTTTTGTTTGGGGAGTACGCATTACAGAAACTGGAATTTATTGCACAAACCAAAATAGATGTGTCCCTTTGGAAAGATCATTCTGCTGCTGTAACCTCACATGCACGACTACTAAAGTCGAACTCCTTCCAACTCGACAGCTAGCATTCCAGCCTACAGAGCACAATGAAGCCATCAAATGTTTTCAGCAAAACAGTCTGAAGTTTTCATTGTCATTGTCTTCTGGTGGTTTTTAGCTCATGAGAAAGACCAAGCCAGCCAACAGAGGGGTTAGGGCTTTCTGTCAGCATAAAACGTCTCCACACAGCAGCCCAAACCTGAACTGACAGGCACACACCTCGCCGACAGTCCTGTAACAACTCACTATTGTTCCCATCTGAAATGTCCAGCCCACACCTTTTAGAACCAGGAGAAAAAGGAGCGTGTGTGGCAGTACATAGACGTCCACGTCAAACTGAGATAAATCTGCAGCACATGTTAATTTGAACTAATTTACTATCTTACTTTTTATACAGTATATATTAGCGTCATTTTACTCAGTCCTAAAGTTCATGGATTAAAAACAGTTTAAATGCCAGAAAGGTGAGGCTGGTCTTTAATATGTGAACTCGACAACTAAATTGACCGTCTGCGGGTCTGTTTGGTGCTATTCTGTGTGTGAGTGAAAAGAACCTTATACAACATCCTTTTGTGTTTAGTAAAAGGTTTTTAAATGCCGCCCATTACGTTACCATTTTCCATCAACAATCATTTCCATCATTTTTGCCCCGTTCCTATTTTGAAAATCATCATAACAGCTTTTTGAAAGCACTTCACTTATTCTAAAGGTTTTAGGTAAACTTGCTGATCTGAAATACAATGAAATATGAGATTTTGAAAGAAAGCGCAGATGTAGAATGTAGGAGTACCAAGATGAACATTAGCTGGCAGTTTTATTCGAAGGTAGCAAAAGCACTGCTGAGACGTCCAACATAAAACTCAAATTCAAAACAGGAAGAAACAAGCAATGAAACAAGCAATGTTTGAATAACAGGAAACCATGCAACATTTATACCCAGGAAGCACAGTGACCGACACTTTCCAACCGCTATAATTAGCAAAAAAAAACCTTTTTCCACCACACTTTCCTTTTATTTAACTTTCCATCAATATGCGTGTAAGCTGTGAGCAAACAACTTGTTTACCAATGACCTTTTGTGGCTCCTCCACCCTCCTTGTGGAGGATGGCAATGACTAGCTAAGTGAACGGTCTTCCCAATGATTCTGTAAGCTATAACAACATTATAAAAGCAAAAATATTTTCTTTACTGTTGAGGAATATTGTAGGCTTTATGTTTTTACCATAGCTGGCAGTCAAAATGATCAAAATTAATTTATAACACAATCTGATACATGATAACAAAGGTTAGGGATAAAACCTACCTTCATGCAACCAAAGCCATTAAAAACTGGATCATTACTTATATTCCAAATGTAATTTATTGATACCATATTATATTGACAAGCAGGTCTTCAGTATTCTTACATTAAAAAATTGAAGATTTCTGCTCTTTTCAACAGAGCTGATGTGATGGCCATGTGCTAAAATTGTTAATTAAAACAGTAACATTTAACACCCCGTCTTCATTTAAATACCAACATGAAGATTTTACAGTAATGCCAAAAAATTATTTTTTATTTTTGACCAATTTTCTGTGTGCCTGTGTGCGGAGCATTCGAACATGTTAGATTAATACTGTGTAGGCTCATGAAAAACCTCAAAAAATATATACATAAAAAGCTTAAAAGCAAAAAGAGTGAATGATAATGACTGGCCCTACATTTTGAAAAAGAAAAGTCCTTAACTTATGGAAAAAGATGAGTCAAATTTTGTTCTCAGGGGGAAAAATACCTGAAGATATTATTCAGTCATAAGAAAAGTAAATATTTGTAAAGATTAAAATATAGAACTTAAGAAGTGAAAATTAATCCCATTCTTACCTTCTGTCGAATCTCTTCTTCCATCTTGATGGGGGAGCCGAGTTCAGCCACCTGTCGAACTCCTTCGCTGGCATAGCCGCCATATTCCCACAGCACATAACTCCTGGAGTGGGACGCACCAATCAGGGCAGACCAGTGGTTGGCACGTCCTAAAGGAGATGGGAGCTTTAGCACTTAAATTACTAATTTGTGAAAGATGTTAAACAATAACATGGGTTCTCTGTCAGTAACGTAGAAACCAAAAAGGAAAAAAACAAACAACCAATGACTAAAAGACTAATTTTGATATGGCAAGTCAAAGAGTCATAGCTATACCTAAGGGTATAGGCATCCTTAAATCATACAAATTAAAACCTAACCTAAGCAAACCTTAAACTTTGAACTGTTTTTCCAAAGAACTTTTCTAAGTTTTTTTTTACTCTTTGAAGCTTTATATAAGATCAATCAGTTGAAGAAAGTCCTTATGAGAGACTGACTAATAATGAATGTCATTAGAACATTGCATAATGGTTAATGTCAAAGGAAGTTCTGATTATTCAGGCCATTTGAATTACCTTTTAAGTCCAGGATAACAAAAAGAAAAAGAAAAGTTCACACCAGTCACTGTGAGGAACAAACTAATCAGACACAGAGTGTATGTGAGTATTGGGCCGAGAATGCTATAATTACTCACTTGGATAATCTTTTGGATGTACTTTTTCTGACCAGTTGCCGTAGAAGGTAAGTCTATATTTGGCAGTTCCACAAGCACAGCATTCGATTCCAGGTACTTCTGTGACTTCACCGGGAATACGCTCTGCAGGGAGACGGGATGTGAAAGATACCAAACACAAATACTCAAATAATACAATAATCCACAGACCAGTCACCTAAATAACACCATGATAAAAATGTTAATATTTTCCAACTTATTGAGGTAACATGTAAGTAGGTTTTGAATTATTTGTGACCTCATTCTTTTTAGCTTCAGAGAAAACCAAATAAACAACTTTAATACAAAATCTAAACTCTTTAGATACTCAGTGGGGGAACACTGGCTGTTGTTTAAATAGCAGTGCAGCTTTTTTAATAGGATGGGTTCAGTCAGCACCAAAACCAACCAAAGTAAGCATCGCACCACAGAGGAAATTAAACAATCCTCCTGAGTCAGATTTTATTCTAGTATATTCTCAAATATTTAACCATGAAACATAAGATGATGGGTGGATGGATGTGCTGTAAACTAGAAGTCGGGAAATTACTACAATATGAAAAAAGCGGATTGTTTAATCTGGTCCACATGAATAGTCAGACCAAAAGTGCCTGTAAAATACATAATATTGTCCCTTTTTACAAAGTCAATGGAAACTCACTGACTTTAGACTGATTTACAGGATTTTTGTCTGCTGAACAGAAAGGTAGTGCATTTAAGTACAAAACTCCACTCAAATAAAACTATTTCAAAGTTATTAGGGTGAACAATCCTGATAAACAATTACTTGGGTCAATTTAAATGATGATTGATAGCAATAAGAGGTAGTAAGAATCTAGCAAGCAGGAAAAGAAGAGAAATGAAATGACACACAGACTCATAAATATTCTAATTTTGCCCTGGACCAATGTTTCTGAAAGATAGGTCAAGGCGGTAGTTTGAATATTTATGAATCACCCAATTATTTAGTGGAAATTTTCTCTTGACATCTAAGTTGCAGAAAGGCGAGTCAACCTTTAAGCACCTAGCTTATGTCAGAAAATGGAAGCAGGGTGGCTTGATTGACTTGCGTAATAGCATGGAAAATTAGATTTTAGTGTGTAGTGAAAAGCTTTATGAAGACAGGAATCCTCTGAGATTTAGCATGATAAAACCATTCAACCAGATACGGTTTTCAACGTACAATGAAAGTTTGCGTTTGAGCTGATTGACGCCTGTGAGTGTACCATCTTACCAGACCGTTGTGCTGATATTAAGAGATTTTAAAAATGGTGATTCACTCTTTTTTCTTTTTTTTTTGCGGAAATACAATCGACATAAAACCTCAGACATTGGCCTGGTGATCTCACAGTTTGACCGTGACATCCGCCTCATGCTTCCTGAGTGTTTTGTTAGGACTGTGGGAGTGTTAAACAGTTTGTGTCCAGGATGTGTATGGTCTGCAGTGACCCTTTCTTCTTTCCCTAGACCTGTACATGTCCTTTACGTAGAGGGACTGGTTTTCATGCTATATGAGGGCTACTAGCATTGAAGGATGGATGAAAAGAGAAATGTAATGAAACGTTCTTGATAATTTGAAGATGCAAGACAGTTATCACTAGTACACAGCTACAAATGGAAAGAAAATAAACCTTATGAAATCCACCCATCGATGAACATACAAAACAGCATATAGTGTCATTATTTGTTTTAAAAAATATATCTATGTCTATCTGAAGGAGTCACTGGGCGAGAGGCAGGGTACGCCCTGGACATCAGTCCATCACAGGACAATATATAGATACACAAGACAAACAACCATGAACGGACCAATGCAAAAAAGTTTAGAGAGACCCATTAACCCAATACTAATGTTTTTAGAATATATAGATTATACAATTTCAGCCATTACTTAATTCAAGAATTAATCTGTTTTGATGTTTCTGAATGTGAGGATTATTAGTGTTCTTACAAATATCTGATGCGAATTTAATGTCAATAAAATATATATTTTTTTATATTTATAAAGAAATGTTCTCCCTTGTAGTTTTTAAAACATGATGAGGGAGGTGTGAGGTTATCTGAACCAGAACAGAGGGAAAATACTACATTCGGAGAAGGCTACAATAGCTGCAAGATGACAAGTATAGGTTGTAAAAATTAGCTGCAAAAGACAGAGTGGAAGAGAAGATGGGCAGCTGTCATTACCTTTCTCACACAGTCGAATGGTGAGAGAGCCTTGATCCTGGAAAAAGATGACTCTTTTCTGGACAATACTGGCCCTGCAGACACAGAGAAAAAGTTTGGAGGAAATGTAGAGTAAGAATAAAGATGAAAAAGAAAAAAGTTGGATCATCACAGGAGTGCAAAAGCTGCATGAAATCAAGATTTTTCAGAGTTCCTTTTCGACGCCTGATCCATAAAATCCTCAGTAAGACGAGAGGGTAATGGCTTCCGTGAGGTTTCATAATGGACACCGAGTACACATTTTTTCACAGGAAAAAACACAATATCCAATTCTCACAGCACAATCATCCTGCCGCAACAGAAGCAATCATACCCACGGATACAAAGAGGAGGGAGAAAAGACCAGGAGTTACATTAAGAAGACCGAATATAGATCTATGCAATTGTTGTAGACAAAACCAGGCTTTAACTGATGAGTTAATCTCGACTGAAAATTAAACTGCCCCGTCTAAAATTGATTGTTTTTTTACCAATGCTTTTGCATTGTTTTGTAAAAAAGTATAATGGAGGACCAGGATAGCTCAGATGCTTTGTTTTTCTACCTTTTCTATTGATATTTTGAAAACAAAGACAGTAACAAATAATCAGAGGAGCACAAAGGTATGGTGCCCTTACAAAACTTTCCAAACAAACCTGCCAAATGTTCTTGCAGTAAATTACAATCTGTTGCAAGTTCTTCAATCCCAATGCAACCACCAAATAAATAACCCAGTAAATGGCTCTAAAAGTCATCATGCTTTTCTGGTAAGGTAACAGACAGACAACTAAAATACAGGAAAGACTGGAATAATAAGCCTAAAATAATATCCTTATAGGAAACCTCAACTATTTTATTTCTCACAGATCCTCTTTGCTCTGCACTGCAAAGAGCATTGTTCCATCAAAACTTGAAATTACTCGAACATAAGGAAAAATCCAAACTGATAAGCAAGTAGAACTGTATGTTACGCTGGTCAGAAAAGACATAAATAGCTGTGCTTTTCTTTTTATAAAAGTAGTGTGCCCCACGTACAATAGAGAGAAATAAAACTGCCTCAAAGTGAGCTGAACAACCCTGGCAATGAAGACAGAGGAGGGCGCGCCAACTTTAGGTAGGAGTTATCGGTTATATTGCTTCTATAAATCTCACGTGGGCTGAATGGTGCAGTATACTCTGCAACATGGGGTGATTACTTGGGCATGAAATTGGAAAACAAAAGTGAAATATAATGACTATTACTGAAACTGATCATTTTTTATCAAATGTTCTAATAGGTGAAAAATAAAACTCTGGCAGTTTGTATTTGGTAAAGGCAAATTGTATTAGAGGTGTGCAGAAAACTTGGTTACTGCATCTTGTAGGCACAAATAGGTAAAACTTCATGTAAAATTTTATTTATGGTGTTTAGCCTAATTCTGTAAATAAGAGTTACACTATGTTCATCTGCAATGGTTTGATACACATTTTGTCCGTTGTATGTTTTTGTGACATCTTTAAAACTACTCTATGCATCACAGTTTTAAATTTACTTTGGTTAGATATTTATTTCCAGATTTTGTGACATGAACAGTACACATATTTTAATTTTAACTGGTGCCTAATATTAAAAGTGATAACACTCAGAAGCCATTACTCTTCACAGCGGAGGAAAGAAGCACGGCAGAATAAGTGAATTCATATCTGTCTGAATTCATGTCATCTGGTTCTTATTCAGGGAACTTCAAGGATAAAAGAGGGCTAGTTCTTAAAAACTGAACATGCTCCAAATAATCCTGTCGTGTGATCAATAAAAAAAACCCGCGTCTGACTGTGACTAGACAGAGAAGTTCAAGTCATCTTGTCACACAACTTCAGAGTTGCACAGTTTGACTTGTATTGTCACTGACAGGCGAAGGGTGTTCCCCTCCTCCCGCCGGCTTCCTCCCGGTAACAGCATCCGAATACTGATGGGGGTGAGAAATGAACCAGAGGTCGATGTGAGGTGAAAATGTGATGAACAGACAGCCATAGGGCAGAGATAGAGAATTCTAAGTATAAACCTGATAACGATCACCAGGACAGCAAAACCTAGATTGGAAAAACTGTCTTCCTCACCATCTTTTCACTCACACACACTTGTTTTTCTCTCACCTTCCCTTCTCTATTTTAGCTCTGGGTGGGAAACACTTCCTAGACACCAAAAGACTTTTCAGGACTTTCTTGAGATTAAAGCACAGATTTGAGGTAAACTAATCAGAGCTACAAGAAAGACCTTTATGACCTGAGGTGGGAAACACACAAACACACACACACACACACACACAAATACCTACGCAGTCTAATATTCGTTCACATTCTGCACTTTGTCACAGCCTGGGGGGCTTGCTTAAACAAGAAGTTCATGCTTGCAAAAGATAAAAGTCAAAACAAGGCATGAATATAAAAGAGCTTAGGGCTGAAAATACTCATCATAGCATGTGTCAGATGAAATGGGATGAAGACTTCAAGACAGAAAAAGGGAAGGAAATCGGGTGGGTGAGTCATTGTTATTGCAAGGATCTGAGAATATTTAATCAAGTTGTTTATGTTATCTGTTCTAATACAAGCAAAACTTTCAAGTGTAAATCAGTTTTTTTCGCTCTACTCCAAATCCTGTGTATGGATTTCAAATCTTATAATCTATATCAGGTATGGTCAAGTAGACCAGGGACAGTACATCTAATATCTAAAATTACTTGCCTGAGCACCAAACAATTGCAATATGTTTACTGCACAGTCTGTTCTGAATCGATAACTTTTGTAAACGTGTAACTATAGATTATTTTGAGTGTATTTCAACAACTGTAAAATATTCTAAAAATGTTGGATTGTTGCTGATGTTTAAACTGTTTCTTCCTTCATAAATATTAAAGTCAACGTTATTTGTCCTCAATTCCTTCAAGATTAAAAAAAAAAAGTAAACACCTGTATACCAAACATCACTGGAGCTTCATATTTCAACAGTATTTAAATTTCCCCTCTCTTGAAAGTTATGGCTTAAAATAAGAAAATATGAAGGATAAGTAAGTTAAAATTATAAATATGTTATGAAAAGGGGGGAGAAAAAAAATCAGCACTTTGTGGAGGTTTTACAGCTGCCGTTTCCCGCTGCCTGAGGCAACATTTCTAGGCAGCTCAACAAGATGAATGACAAGAATTTGACCGGCAGAGGAGGAGGGCAGTCCTGACAGTACACAACCAGCCTTGAGAAGATAAGTTGCATACTGCATCTTCAAGTTGCTGTTAGTTCAAGTGCCAGGAACAAGTGAGACGAACAAAGACAGCACATTATGGAGTGTGCTATTTAAAAGATGCTGACATGGTTTGCTTGCCAAGAAACTGATAGCAGTGTTTGTAACAGGTGACTTCTCTCCAGGGTTCAGCTCACAATGTGTAAATTAGAAGGAAAAGTGTCTCTAAAGAAGCAGTACTAACAAGCCTGGCAAATCGCAGAACACAGAAATAGATCCTGATCTGTGAATGTCCAGAAAATAACCTGAATATCAAGTGTGTGACAACAACAAAAATGCTTTCTTTTACTTTAACTGTGCCTTAAAGGTAACTTTCTTGTGAAATCTTGAAAGTTTCTTGAACAGCCAAGCTTTCCTAGGATGTTACATAGTTTTCTTTTGGATTTTGGCTATTATTTTTTACCATCAGTTTACTGTTTACACAGACTACGATTAAAAAGTGAGGGAACCTATAGAAGGTATTCACTCCACTAGACGCTTATTACCTTTTTTATTGCTTTTACAAAGCAATCATGAGCAAAAACAAAATCTGGCTTTTTGACAAAAAGAGTGCCCTTTAATGTCAAATTGAAAACCGATTTCTACAAAATAATGTCAATTAAATAAAATTATGTAACATAAAATGAACGTATAAATACAGGTAGTTGCCCCGTTTAAAGTGACTGTCCTAATTAAAAAAAAAAAATTCAAGAGTCAATTGTTTGTAATCACACAGTGAGTGGAACAGAGATCATCTGAGGGCAGTGAGTGTCTCAAGAGATTGTCATGTAAAGACAACTGTGTCTGGGAGGTCTGCTCACTGGCTAATCAGTATTCCTGGCTTATAGCATGAAGACTAGGAGAGCACTACAACAAAATGTAGAACAGGTCACTGAAAAGTATAAGCGAACGGATGAAAACAGAAAATCGCAGAGGCAATGAAATCAATGAAATGGGAGCAATATGAAACATGTAAATCCTTCTAAGGTCAGACGTTCTCACAAACTGAGTGACGGTGAAAGAAAGATGAGAGAGGACTCCAGGACACCTGTGACGACGCTAGAGAAGTTACAAGATTCAGCAGCTGTGACCTGGCATACAACAATTTAAAAATGTTATCCTAGAATTGATTTAAAGTTCATTTAAACAAATCTGAGTATAACGCTATTATAACCAATACTTCTAGTGTAAAGCACTTTGGTGTCATCTGGACTTGATAAAGTGCTGTACAAGTACAAGTACAAGACATTTACCATTTGCTTCTAAAAAAGTATAGACTTTACAATTGACTCCTTTTATTTGTATCTTACACTGTTTTTTGTCACTTTACATCAACTGTAATTATTCCTAGCACAGTAAAGCTGGCTGCGCTTCCCCATTTCTTGTCTTTATGTTAGAATAAACAAACTAGCTGTCAGCTGCAAACTTTGAAAGTGAGAGAAATAAAGGAAAACATCTTATGTAATTCTTGGCAAATCCACATACAGTAAATTTTACAGTAGAAATTACTTTTCCTCCACTGTGTCTGTTGAAATCTTGGTACAGCCGATCTTAATAAAAAAAAAAGCTCCAGTCTTTATGGTATTACAGCTTCTACCGGTGGTTTTGAGAGAGCAGATTTTTTTCAAGTTATTAGATCAAAACCCCAGGAGGGAGAAGAAAAAAACGGATAAGAGTCCAAAAGGGCACAAAGACAAAGACCAATTTAAGGAAGTCGGACCTGGACCCAGTTCCAGTTAACAGGGAGATAAGTGTTTGACACTGAACATATTACAAACATAAACACAAGAATGAAATGTTTGGCTCTAAGAATTATTAGATTAAGTGACATTGATATTAGTTTGCATAAAGAAGTCAGATTTAGTCTTGTGTAGTAAAGTTGATTTTGATCACTTGGTTTCATCAGATTCATTATGTCTTCCTTCACATACACTGAAGTGTTTAAAAAAGTATTTGACTTTACTACATATTATGCCTTTGCCCCCCCCAACGCCCCATACTTGGATGTTTAAGATTATCAGACATGTGCCTAAAGACTAAAATGTAGTTTTCCACATTCTGATTTATCCAAATCAACCTGACTATGTGAAAATTAGAAGGAATTTCTTCTAGGTTCTTCTTTGTCTTTTTTGTTTCTTAATCTATTGAGAAGTGAAAATGGTGTGCTTTGGATACAACCCAAGTGTTCTTGACCTTTTGCAATACTGGTGGCCTGACATTCTCCTTCATAATTTTCTGAAAGAGTGCAGAGTTCGTGTGTCCATCAATTTGACCATTGCAAAAATTTCTACTCTCGCTTTGTCAGTCCAGCTTATCTTCCCTAAAGTCTTAGGAAAAGACATTTTAGGCTATTTTTCTGTTTCTGCCCTTCAATGGATGCCATTTTTGACCAGTTTCTTTCTTATTGTTGAATCATGAAGGCTGAGCATAAGAGAGGAAAATTAAGCCTTTTCTGTTTTGTATGTTGTTCCATGATCTTCTTTGATTTCCTGGATCAATTAGTGCATTATTTCAGTAATTTTGGTGAGCTTGACAAAGTTCAGCATTGTTCCCCCTGTTTTCTGTTTTTCTCCATCTGTAGATAATGCCTCTCATTCTGAATCATGGAAGTCCTAAAGCCTTAAAAATGAGTTTATAGCCTGTCATGGCAAAAGGGACAGATATTTTACTTCCAATCTATTCTTGAATTTATTTAGAATTTGGAGTGATGTGTTGTTGTTTTTTTTAATCTTTTTCACCTACTTCAAATTTTTTGACAGTTTCTATTTAAGTATTTTTGTTTTGAATTACATATGTCAGCTTGAATTTGATAGCTTGTTTGAAATCCTGCATTTAAATCTGCAGTTTGTATTTATTCAGTTCTCTTTATTTGATATGAAAATTTGCTTGATGGTCTGAAACATTTAAGTGCAACTATAGAGGAAGAACTGAAGAAATCTAAACGTGGGCTAATCACTTTAACTCCAGAGTGACCTATTAACATAGTGTTATAGACATAAACAAAAATAACCTAACAAGGTCAAATTAAGACTTATAATGCAGAGAGTTTAGATGAGGTAATCCTAAATCTCCATCTTGGACAATTGTGACAGTAATATGAAATGAATTTGAAATAGCAGATGTTCCACAACACAGGGTCAGATTTATTGAACCAGCAATTACTGGAGATGGCTTCATGCAATCTGTCAAACAACAGCGGTAGATAAATTAAAAGCAACAGCTGTGCTAATGCTGAGGAGGTGAGGGCAAGTTAAAGCTTATCACTCAGTGGAGGAAAAGATGCATGTCAGGGAGTTTATTCCCTTCAGGTAGTCAGAAAAGGAGACGGAAATGAACAAGGGAGAAACATTTTTCTTTGCAAGGTTTACCTTGTTTATCATTTATATTTCTTATTTGTCAAAAAATGTCTTGAAGGTATGTGCAGTGCTATCACTCCATGTAGTGCACATTTGTTTTATTTCTGTTGGCACATTGCTTGAATAACATCCAACATCCCATCATGTATTAATAGTAAGTGATTTCTGTTATCAGAGAATATTACATTTACAGAAGCACAAATTGTAGCTGATGTGCATGAAAATCAGTCCCTCCGGGCTGTTGCGTTTCGCTCTTCTGGCTCTGTTCTGTTTTTCTAACGAACCAATTTTTTGCTCAATGGTAAAACAGCCTGCTGCTGCTTTTAGAAACAAAACATGCTGGAAATAAATGTGTTTATCATAACAGTCCGGAGGCTGAACACTGATGTCATGAAGTCTGCTGTAGTCAATCAAAGTTGACCATAAATCTTTTTATCACTCAACCCATTTGAGCAACACAAATAACTTTTACCACAAACGGTCTTTATTTTTGAACTGGTTTATGTTTTTTTTTCATTACACTGAATGAAATCCTCTAAATGTTCAGAAGTGAGTGGTTCGATTTCTGGTAAGAATGTTTGGGTTTGTCTCACCTGTTGATACCACACTTTGACCTAAAGTAAGAAGGAAGGAATAAAAGACAGAGGGAAGGAACCAATGAATCAATCTCCCACAAAGCAAAGCTCCCTGTGAGCCATCCAGCTCTCATTAAAGCAAATGTCACTTACTAATAGCTGACAGGCAATATGCACACTTTTAGTTAGACTGAGCAATTTAATTGTCAGGATAAACCTTAAATAGCTGCTTAATGTCATTTATCTGATTAATATTCCCAGACCATCACCAATGGTGAAAAAAAATCACAGGGAAAAATGACACCCTAACATTGTTAGGAGCTATAAAATGATACAGTCCTGAGCAGCCATTTAAATCCTCAAACTTGAACACCGCACTATAAGTGTTTGTCCTAAAGTTTGAGCACCCACTTTAACAATGAGACACATAATGCAGACGTACTCCTTGAAAGTAACGCTGATGCTCAAAGTCACACCTGTTTTAAACAACAAATTGTACCCAGTAATCATCTTTACTTGTGTTGTGAAGATCATCCCTTTACAAGAGCTAAGGTATGCTGTGCTTCTAGACAAAAAAAGAAAACAAAAACACCTGGAGTCACCGACTTGACTTTAGCCAGTAACACGTGCTTGTAAGATCAAAGGTAACTGGGCCTGGGAGCTTCATTTATTAAAATGTTGAGCTTTGTTTCAGTAGAGATAATAGTCCCAAACACAATTTTTACTTTTTAAAATAGCAAAATTCAACTTAAAAATTTGAATGAGAAGCAGAAAACATAAACTACCTAAAAAATTTAACATGTTTTATTTTTTTAACTAATGTATTAGTTATTTAACTGCTGTTATATTAATATACTTGCAAATACTACATTCAACTAGTTTTTTGATATTGCAATCCTGATATTTAATGGAAAACTGTCATTCAACATCCGTTGTAGCTGTGAACGAGAATAATTAAGTGAGAATAAAACTTACTTGAGAATAACACACCCAGTACCACTGGGTGGTGCGGTCCACAAGACCTGTATCCTGGTTCTTCTGCGAGGTGTGCTCTCTGTCACCGCAGGAGGACAATTGGTCATGAACTGGGTGTCGTCATTATCAATGATCTGGCAAACAAAATAAGTGGCATTATGCACATAGTCATATCAGATTTACAGAAGACACGAAAACATATATTGTCTCCGAAACAGAACAATGTGCAGAAAAGCTGGATAAAGTTGAAGATCCAACAGGTTAAAAGTTCAACTCAACACACAGAGTGGGAGCTTGGAGCTACAGCAGTGACAAATAGATGAAATAATCACAGCTTGATGTATTATAATTATTCTCACTTTGCTCTTTGACTTTAGTTGAGTAAAAGTAGCTGAAATCATAGCACGTATTTTGAATAATGATTTGTCGGCTCATGTGTTTATGCGGCATCAAAATTTTTATTAAATATGAGACACGACTTCACAGTGATTTAAGAGTGCTTCGTTGGCTTTCTAAAAAATATGAAAATCTGTGAATGAGAACAGCTTTTTTGAGAGCTTGAACACATTCAACAGTTTTTATGAGCAAAGACAACAGAAGAGGCCAAGTTGCAAATGTAAGATTATTCATACATCCTGATCCATAAATTAATTAAGACTTTATTTCATGAAAATATTTTGTTTATATTTAGGAACTTTGTTCAAGCTGTTCAGCTTCAATTTAACCTGTGTGAACTGGACTTAGAACTAGTTCTTGATAGGAAAACTAGATTTGAGCAACATGGTGAACCTTAAAATTTACTATAAGAAAAAGGTTGCAATGTCCGTAAAGGGTTAATCACTGTGAAATCATGTAATTTCTTTCTTTTATGTGAACAGTAGTTTTATTGTACATTATGTTCAAAGTGATGAGGAAAGACAGCAGGAATATTAGATGGCTATCAGACACCATGTCATCTCTGCGTAATTATTTTTCACATCAGGGAACCACAACATCCCGTCTCCTTTGAATGACAGGAAGTAATAGAGTGTTTTGTCAGGGCTTAATAAATATTTATTCTTTGATGCCAACAATGGTTTTTGATCGTTACATCCGGAATAATATTATTTCACAGCATGAAAATTAATCTTCACACAAAGTCTCTTATCTTTATTTGTTTGTAGAAGGTGGGTTGGTGATCTGACACTGTTGATCTGACTCTTTTTTTAATCTTATACATGCAATCTTTAATAAAACTAATACATATAAGCCGTAGAGCTCAATTTTGCTGCTCTATGGAAACTAATTACTTTAATCTTTTATTTCTCTCAGCACATAACTATAGCTTTTCTGTACACATCATTAGAATTTGGAATTTGACTCCGTCTTTCAAGCTGCTTGTAAAACAGGTTGCTATGGGCTGTTTGCTGTCGTCTACACTTTATTTGCACAATTTCAGTTGTCACTGGAAACAAGAGGCAGATGGAAATATAAAAGAGAGTTCAACAAAGACATGCATTCATATATTATCAAGATAAAACTATTTTGTGAATGCTAAGGAAGGGTGATGTTAGGGGGGAAATGACAAAAGGTTTATTTCTTTCACCACTTCCTGTGAATGTGGGGATGTTCAGTCATGCAACCTGACCTTAACTTATCAAGTAGTACCATACTCTCTGTGACCAATCTTTAGCAGTAAGTTGAGCCAAGACTTACTGCTTTCAATAACATTACACAGGATTGTTTTGACAGCAATAGTTTATTCCAAGAGTAATGTGGGAAAGGGAAACCTTGTCAAAGTCCTAAGGTGATGATTTGGATAATAACAGACTTGTACATTCAAGACATGCACTGCCCAGTTGTCTCAATACTGAAACCTTGTCACGAACCTTACAGACTAAACACATAGCGAAACAGAACCTCATGTGATCCTATGACCTCGTAGCATGTGTTCCCCAGCTGTCTCACTGTAATAATAACAAAGACTCGGCACTCTTTCCCAGAAATCCTTCTTGACGTAAGCTCACTAACAGTTTCCCCTTTCGGAGCTTTTTATCACTGATGAATAATTTCCATATTTCTACGGTGACTGATCCGCCTTTCATTTACATTTTTTTTTCACTAACACTGAAGCTCTGTCAGTCAAATGCTGAAACAAACAACTCACTAAAAAGCAAATGAAGAGACAGATTTCAGAAAGACCCAAACAAAGGAATATGACAGCAAAGAGCTACTGCCTTTTGACAGGGATATAAAGGTAGATTTGCATCGTGCAAATTTAAATTGAAGTTGAATCTACTGAGGCGTAAGCATTAAGTACAATGCTGCTTTGGAGACAAGAAAAAAACTGAGATGCTCTGAAGAGATGCCAAACAACCATAAACACATTCATGGAAAAAAGCAAACCAGTGATACTAACCGCACTGGGTTTGTTTATGAAGCAAGTCAGTCCCTGTCACTGATCCCAAAGTATTATTCAAGATAGGTCTGATTAAATATTCTTACAGTCAACTTAATACACTAAAAACTGAAGTCAAACGAACACAAAGAAATACCAAAAGTAAAAGCTTTAGTTATTTAGAAAAAAAGACGGTAAATATTACAAAATTATATGATTAATGACTTTATAGTCCAATTCTCTATCAAAACAAATTTTACTGACTCTTTTCCCTCATCTCTCAACACACTGCTGCCAGCTCTCTGTGAACAGGTATGAGCATCAACACCAGCTGCACATCATCCAGATGGCTGAACATGTCATATGGCTGGAATGCAATCCCTTAATTCAATACTCTTGGAATAAACCATTGCTGTCAAAACAATCCTGTGTAATGTTGTTGAAACTGATAATGTGATGACAATGCGTGAATATATCCATTTAAAAATGTTCTCAGGAGATGAACTTTAAATTCTAAGGTGGGTTTTCCAAATACCAGAAAAAAAGCTGGGTGAAATACTTAAAGACCATTTTACAAATTGATAAGTATTTTTGGCTTGGGGTTTATTGCCAAACTGTTGCTGTTTGAGAAGGAAAGCTGTCCCAACCACAACCATATGGAGAATGTGTGGCACATTTTGGATGGCAGAGTCCATACAAAAGAATGAGAAAACTCAGTTCTGTCATAAATTATTCTGTTTGCGTCACCAACTGCAAACGCAATATTATTTGGAAGCACTTGGAAAAACACAGATGTTTGACAAAGACTTGGCAAGTTATATTACGCTAAAACAATGTTACACCCTGGAAACCACTACAAATGTCTCATGCTAAATTAATACACCAGCTCAATTGTGGATAAAACAGGGAAAGTCACTTCACCAGTTTATCAGTATTTCAGATATTTAAAACAAAAACTAATCGATATTTATCGACATCAAATTATATGAAATTATTGTATCATGATACTTTTTCAGCCATGTCGTCCAGTCCTATTCTAGTTTCAAATTACAGCTTCGATCAAAACTATGTGCATTAGTTGTGCAGCACATTGCACAATTAATGCTCATTGCCCGGCCCTGCTTCACTCATATCAGTCAGATTTGTACCCCACTCACCCTGGTGGTTACAAGTGACAAAACAAAGCTGGAAGATGTCAAACAAAGCTAAAAATGGTAGAAGTTATGCTAATAAGGCCGAAAAGAGAAAAGTCAGAAGGCTGGAATTGATTTTAGACTGATAGCAGCTTAAAATAATAATAATGCATGTTTACTTTAGGCTCAGGACTGTAATTAGAGTTAATTAGTCTGGTTGGATTGAGCTCAGACACAACGTCTATGGGCTCGGACCAGGTCAGGTTGGACTTTATCAGTTTGAAACACCATTTCAAACTGATAACTTGGTTGTTTACATCAAGACAGAGAGACTTTTAGAGGAAGGGAACAACTTTCATGTGATGGAATTATATATGCACTACTGCAATTGCTCATAATCCAGTTAAACATTCAGCAAATCTAATCCAGCACAATTTAAAATTGATCAATGATGCCAGTGCATGTACAAAATACTGAGCCAGTGAAGAATAGAGTAGCAGGATAGGTTAGTGTGGGAAGACTGTCAAAAGAGGTGTTTGTTTTCTTTGCAGAGTCTGGTATGTCAGTGAGAGTCCACGCTTTGTCTATCTCAATCTCGCTCAATCTCTTGCTCCCACTTCAGTCGGTAAACACAGATGCTTTAGAGTGCCTGCTCAAGCAAACGCAGAGCTCTGTTCAAATACACTCACACAAAGCCTGGGTGACAGGCACGGCAAACCTACGATCCTCTGGAGAAATCTGACAGAAACGGCTGATATTAGCAAGCACATGTGTGTGTGATTGTTGGTCACTGTGTGCACATGCACACACACATACACATTCTAGGATAGCAATTAAATGTAATGCAGTCACAAAGCAGTGAATACAGTTAAAACCATTGGGACTTTAGTTCAAATATGAGAAAGAAGAAAAGAATTACAAGGAGACAGAATGATAAATTGAAATGTCACATCTCCACTTGAGGATGAGCTCATTTCAGAGAATCACAAAGTTTTCTTGTCTTGATGAAGACCTCGGAGGCACCGACATTTTGCCTGAAGTTTTTCATCAATCAAAGCAGCTCTATTACTGCAGAACACCTCTGAGATCTTTGGGCTATCATCAATATTGCATCATATTACATTCTATGTCTCACCCACCCAACCAAAGCAGCAGAGTCACATGTGAAAACAGCCGCCCTTTGAAAGTCCCTTCGCTTTCCAACATGTGATTCTCTGACCGGAACTGCACAATTGCACAAAGCAACAATCAGAAAAACGTTCTGCATGCTGTTCACAACCAGCTGGTCTGCAAGAATCCTAAAGCTGTTCATCACACTTCTCGCATTAAAAATTTCTGTTTTTGAATGAATGTCTGAATGTCTGTTCTGCTTTGAAAAGAAGGCTTAATTTTCTGCCTTTGCACTTGCAGGGGAACAAAGTAAGTAACATATTGAGGCAAATTATCACCGAAAAAAAGTGAAAGTACTGGACTGCTTGACACCAATCATTTACACATAAAAACACATTACGTTACTAATCAATCAATCAATCAACTAATTAAGTTTATTTGTTAGCACATTTCACCAACAAGAAAGTTTAAAGTGCTTTAAGTCATAAAAACGCAAAAAATACCATCATAGATGACAGTCAACAATTAAAATGAAACCTGGCAGTATTACACATTAGAATGTTTATCAATGTTTCATTTGTAATGTTTCAAAAGAAACTCTAAACAGGTGTGTTTAAAAAAGGTCTTTGGTTTTCATATTTGGAAAAAAAAATCCCTGCAAACCTGAAACATGCAGAAACTGTTGGCACCTTTTAGACAGGATGAAATGTGTTTGTTTGCTTCAGATTTTAATCAGAGAATCTCACTAATGAGTTGTTGGCTGGTTACAAATGAGAGATTGAAGCAAAAGATTGAACACAGTCAACACAGAGAATAACGATCACTGGAGAAGTATTTTTGCCACTTTTGCTACCTATTTATCTAATTTAAAACTATAGTTTAATGTTTGTATTGTTTATGTCAGGTGTTTCACATACTAAACTGAGTTCCTGTAAAGCACTTTTGATTGTCTTGTACATATGAACAATATAAATAAACTTCTCTTGTCTTGCCTTCTGTAAATGAAACAGTAAAATGTCCAAGTCCAAGTAGCAAGTTAACATTTTAATAATTTTCATTAACAGATTTTCACAAATAGTAGTAGTAGTAGTTGCTAAAGGCAGTATTTTATTTCTTGTCTGCAATTGTTTCTTGTTGCCACTGCTTTGTCACTTGTCTTGTTGTCACTCCTACAGGAGTAACGAACAGCAGTGGAATGCATTCTCTATTTCCCTGCTTAGCATACACCAACAATACAAAGTATCCACGCTGAAGATATCCCATCTGGGAGCATCCATCAACAAATTACTGTTCTAGATCTTCCCCAAGTATCCCGAAGGGGATATAACCAATGATTTTTGCACCATTATCATCTTGTTATGTCAGTATCATTGTGATATATGTCATTATTGGCACTGTGCTGTCCTCGGGATACAGATGCTTCCTTCAGTCCTAATTACAGTTTGTCATCATCTCCAAGGTACCATTTTCACTTTATTTTAATCTTGTGATAACCCTTTTCACACAGATTCAAAGCATTATGGGAATCAACGTTTGCATTGCAACAGCTATTCTCTCTAACATCTGTGCAACAGATGTGCACTGATGTATGTAGGAGTGTCTAATATTTTAAAATGTCATGGTAATACATTGCTTGATCGGCAACATAATTATATACAAGCAAGTGTTGATAATGTTTTGTCATTTCTGTTGATATTTATTATTACAAAGGACTCACAACTACCTCCGTCCTCACAACTTGCATAATAGGGGATTTAATGAAAAGACGTGACAACCATCCTGTCAGTGTACAGGGACATCAGCTGCAGGGAACTAGACTTTATTGCGAAAGAAAAATGAGGTCTTAAAAAGAAAATATCACTCCCAAGTCGCATGAACAAACAAGAACAGTTGGTCTACCTCAAACTCTAACAGAGGCAGTGGCAACATGTTTTTCTACTGCAACCACTGGAATGGATCAGAACCACTCTCGTGTAATGCTTTCCTTTCCACCAGAAGTCTTTGAAACTGAGCTCTGTGTAAAAACACACATCTGTTTTAGTTCTGATAAAACTGACATCTACAGACTAGATTAGTCAGACAGGATGTCAAACATAGGAACACCACAGGGAATCCAATCAATTTTCAAAACCAAGCAGCCTCGGCAAAGTCCCAATGCTACATCATGCCACAATTAGTATGCACAGTGTAGTAAGTTACAGGAAGACTTTGTTCATACTGAAAACATGTTTTATTATCAGTATTTTGAACTGGACAAAATTATACATCCATTGCGAAACTTAAAATTTCTCTCATTTTAGAAAGAAAAAAAAATGTATATATCTTTTTTTAAAACCTCAAATAAAAAAAAACTAGTTTGTATACATTGCTAAGCAACAAAACCGAATTGTTAAATAAATATTTGATGGAATAACCCTGACTTTCATTTTGTCAAACATCAGTCTTTCATATTATTGTTGGATTCAGATCACCCAGTCAGAACCTCAGTGCGCTGAAAGATGTGAGCTTCTGTTGGAATTCAATTAGAACTGGAATGCAATAGCTGTAAAAAAATAAATAAATAAAATAAAGTCTTATTTTAGAGCTGCAAATTTGGAAATAATTATTTTATCTCCACAGTTAATCGCAGCTACGTGACCTGTTGGGCAAAATAAAACATTCAACTTTAAGCTGAATGCTTAAAAGGTCAAATTATCATCAACAATGAAAGAAAAACAAACTATATAGCATGAAGGATATCACTTAACAAAATGTAAACCTTTTCCTGATGCAATCATAATTTAACAGAAGCATATCATACGCAAAAATCACAAGTAAGATGTCGGTTGCTAACAAAACGTGCTTCATTTGTGCTTTTGATCCAAAAAACCTGCATAGCAATCAGTGCGAAGGCAGCTCAAGCTACTTACTGTCTACAATTCCTTTAAGTTGCTCCAGTCATGTTACATATAATACAATTTACCTTTTCTTAGTCCATATGTCTGTTATACAGCCTGTTTTCACAAGCTCCATCTTGTCCTTGTGTTCTGTCTCTGTTTATACAGTCATTGTTAAAAAAAATGGATTTACCTTGAGGCTTTTTCTGACTGCACTTTCTGAATCTGTCATTGAACTGCAGCAATATTAGTTTTCCATTATCAAATCTTTGCTTTATCTCTAGGTTCCCTTTGTCCTCGTTTTGGCAGAGTCTGACCAAATATTAGTGCAGCTACTTTTAACAAATGAATATGTGTGTGTGAGCCTTCTTGTGTTTGCATGTGTTGCTGTCTTTCTAGCCTGTTTTGTCTTGCTTTGTTTGCTTAAGCTGTTATCAATACAAAACAGCATGAATAAACTATAACAAGCTCCCGCACAGAGTCGTAAGGCTGTAATGACTACAGCAGTATAATGATTTTTGGCTTCCAACCACTAAAGATTTAAATGGAGACATTTCTAATGACATCATAGAGTGGTAATTAATTTTCTTTCATAAGTAATTTCCCCTGACCCATTATTTCTGTAGTGCAGATTATAGCATTATTCTGAACAATACAGCTTAATCAAGCTTTAATGTGGCAAGATGAGAAACCTTCAAATCCTCATGTAGCCCTTTGTTTTTCTGAAACCGAATTTTCTTTGCTGTGGTGTTAATGTTCACAACCTCCGATGTCAGTCACAATGTTCATAGCAGCCAAGAACAAGCTATGTCAAATGAATTTACTTCCATCTTAGGTTTTCTTCAAGCTATTTCTTCCTTCATTAGCCTAAAGATACACATGCATTGTATAATTCTATTAATATAGTAATGTGGAATGAAAAGCAGATGTAGAGATGTGCTTATTTTTATTTTTCTCTTGTAATATATCTCTGCAAAAGCCAGATCTCCCAAAAGCATGCAACAAGCTGGCAAAATGACAATTTTTTTGTGACTGACTGGTGAGAATTTTCTGTATCCTTTTAACTTGTTTAAAAGTGGTCAAATATCAAAAGATGAGCTCAGGTTGAACTCCGTATGTAAGCTTCATTACAATGTTGCCCATAGTTAAAACAAAAAGACAAATATATCATTTGTAGTTTAGCTTTACATTTTCAGATAATAGATTTTAGATTTACTATCAGATAATAAAGCTGATGTTGGGTTGGTTGTTGGGTAGTTGTATTCCTCTTCTCGTTCTTCCTGTGCTGCTGATTCTGCTCTGTCAGGGCATGGCAGCTCATACGGCCAATTCACATGGTCCCCATTAGGCTAATCAGCCTGGCTGCATAAGAGGTGCTAAAGGACAGTCCTCGGTGCCTGATTGTCCATCAAAGTAGTGGTAATCAACCCTTCCTCTTGCGATCTCATTTGATGTTGCCTATATAATTATGTCATGTCTCCCTTGCGTTTCTCAGTAGACTCGCTTGGGCCTTACCTTCCACTGCCGGAAGGACAAACAGCAGCACACGGGAACTCGCCATCTCAAGGACGCATTTCATTTCAATAAAATCAACAAGCCTGTGGGTTTTCCTCATAAGGAAATATTAAAAGGAAAACAGGGACCGGGAGATATTCAGTTAGAGCTTTGCAAACTACAGAAACAATTATTTAAGAATTATCTTGGAGTTTGTGTTATAAATTAGGTCACTGTCAAGCCTTGTTCCTGCTTTATTTCAGCTGTTGCGTTTTACTTGCCTTTAAGATTGTCCCTCTACGCCTATGGCTTGGGTTAAACTGATTAAGTGTTTGTACCTCGAAAAAACTCCAGACCATTTATAAAAGATAATCTAACCTCTTCTTATTGCTTCCCCTCTTCAAACAACCTCCATTTGTTTCCCAGAGCAATAACACACTGCTGACCTAGATAAATATGACCCACGTCCCACAGTAACACACAGAGGGCTGGGAAAAACATACACAAGCAGAACCAGACATGTATGTCCTGTCAAAGCACATTTAAGCACAAAGACACACATCTCAAAAGCAGAGAATGGGCCAATTCAATGAGACGTTCAGACAAACTTTCAGACTTTTTTTCAAATGTTTGACAAATTCAAATGAAAGTCTTTCAGTGGCAGTAATGTGTTAAAAGTGAATATTATTGTTTGAAGAGCTGTCAATGATCAACAGCTCCTAGTTGTGTTGTTTTAGAGAAGCAGCGTGCGGGCACATTCCAGGACGGCTGCCAGAAACAACCACAGTGTGAGGAGACAGAAAAGCCACGCAGGGAACCTCAACTTCCTTCAACTGTCTTCCCTTCCAGTGAATAAAAGCAGTCATTTCACTACAGATTTAGAGTCATAGCTAACCTTTGAAAGATATACTTTGAATAAATTATATGAACTTTCAAAATCACCATCATGCTTTATTTTTCTATTATCTCTGCATAAATGCGATGAGAACATCATATTTGACAAAGTGATTCTAAAGCTAATTTCTGCTTTTTATTTCACAGTAATGCTTCTACAATGGCACCAAATGTATTTCTTTTTTCACAGCTATGTTTCAAAAAATTTGAAAAGGAAAACAATTTTTTAACATTTGACAGTGTTTGCCAAAAGTATTTTGTTTTCTGAGTGTAAACGGGTAAATTACGTCTGCCGTTTAAAGACCACAAAATGTCTGAATATGTATCAGACAGATTGCAAAGCCAGATTGTCAACATCAATTCTGTTCATGCTCTGCCCACATGGTTCCAGTCTCAGCTCGCTGCCTTCTCCCTGCAAATTCTGCAGGGACTTCGACTTAGACTGCAAGCTGTTTGTTGTTTCACTGAGATGTTGAGTTTTGAACTACTTGAACCCCAAAAAGCTAGATATTTGCACTAACCTTCTCAGTCCTATTGACCTTCCCGTGGCCTGGATTTTTCAACAACTTCACAGAGGTCCTAGAGCAATCTGGTCCTCGAGCTGAAGCCCGACATGTTTTTCTCTTGTCTCAATTTTCACACAACAAACTAGTTTGTGAAAATTGTAAGGGTAGGCAAGTTCAAGCAAAAAAAAAATCTGATATTGAAACTTTCCTCTCCCTGAGGGCACAAACAGAAAAAGAACAGCTTGTCCATATTTTTCCAACATTTAAATTTATTTTGAAACAAATACATTCAGGTGGCATCCCTGGTGAATGTGTCCAAATCTTGAGATTTTAACCTTATACTAATTATTTCTTTATTTGTCTTAGGTCTTTTCTGCTCTTTCACTACTCATACTATTTGTATTGTTTTTGCTGTGCAAAGTGCTATAAAATAAAGTCGACATTGACACTGTAATAAGATTTTAAATAAATTGATCTTTAATTCAATGGGTAATCATTGAAATCATTGAATGACATCCTACAAGCAACTGATCAGGATGCCTCCTATGGTCCATCCAAGGACACGTGTTGGCCGACTTGGCAGACTCAGATTATATTTCCCATAAATAAGATTGAAAGTATTATTATTTCACCCATATTCTGACCACACATAAGCTAAAGACAATGGATGAATGGATGAGTCGTGAGTGGGTCTTATTTTCAAGAAAATATGTTTTTAAACCTTGTGGTCACGTCCACAAAGAAGCAGTCTGCAGACACAACAGCCTGTTTCCATTGTCATCTCAATCCACAAGCCTAAATTCTCCAGAAAAGAAACTGAAGAGAGGAGAAGAGACAATAAGAAAGGATGCAGGACTCTGGATTAATAAGAAATACCCTTCTCTGTGTATGGTTCCTCACTAAATAAATCCATTAGATTGGTTAGAAATAGAAAACACAAAGCTTCACAGAGCTTCTAGACTGAATGTCTAGTACTTTAATTGAATGTAAATTATAATTGTAATCCCAATGTGGACAAGAGCCATCCAGAGTTTAGATAGCGCAACAATTATTATTATTTTTTTTTTATCTGGGCTGACTCATGGAAAGCAGGTCATGGAAAGATAACCTGAGTCTCAGGGAGGAAAGCATGTTCACATGTACACCCAAAGGTCATAAAAGAAAACTGTGGAACAAGACCATGGACAGATTTCCAGATGAAATATTTTTAGCTCAACTCAAGCGTTCCCATTGTTTGGTGCAACTGAGAAGATGTATAAACAGGTATTGCACAGATTGGAGCAAAACAATGACTGAGAAGGAGAGGGAAAGTATGACAGAAAGCTCATGACCATAGGTAGCATGACAGGAGTCATGAAAAGGTTTTTGTGATAAAAGATGTGGTGAATGATTTTATCTGAAACTGCTCCCTCCAGGTCAGAGGTCAGTCTGTGCCTCAAGCAAAGAAGTTAAAATATGTTGGTGTCTTCATCAGTAGTGATGGTAAGACAGAGTGGGAGATGGATGGACATATTGGGGTCTTGTCTGCAGTAAAGCAGTTTCTACTCCAAACTGCCGAGGTTAAAAAAAAGCTCAGCCATTACATGAAGCTCTTGATTTACAGATCCCTCCAGGTTCCAGACCTCAGCTGCGGTCATGATTAATGGATCATGACCAAACGCAGAAGATCTCAGATGCCAGCAACTGAAATTTGATGCTTTGTGTATTATTGTAGCTCTGTCACAAAGATGATTTGATGGCCTCTGTTCTCCTTTGAAGCTGCTGTTCCTCCACATTGAAAGAATTCAGTTGAGGTGATTTGGGCATCTGATCAGGATTTCACAAGGAGTACCTCAATTTGGAGTTTTTCCAGGCACATCTTATTTGGGAAGAGATCTTGGGGTGTGCCCAGAACTCACCGGGGGGAACTATATATATCCCAGAAAGATCCTAGATTTACCAAACAACAAACTGAAAAGTGTTAAACGGGGAGAGAGATATCCAAGTTTCCATCCTGGACATGTAAGTGTACAAGTCTGCTAGATGAAAAAGTGAAAAGCTAAGGAAATGCAGTGCTGCAGTAAAAGATGAATGTGTTTGTTTTTTGCTGAAATTGTCCTACAGAGGTGATACTCACCTGTACACATTAGAAGATGCTGTTGGTGTCAGTGTTCAGGTGCAGGGATTTACACAGAGATCCATTATGCATGTCTCACTATCTCAAGTTCACACTAGGCACTGCGCTACTCATTTCACCCACAGCTCTTTGTGCACAAATGTTTCAGTTGTTTACTTCAATCCAATCATGACTTCATTTTTCAAAGCACAGCAACAGTCGGATAAACAACACATTAATGGACTGAATAAATGCTAACACAAGCAGAACTCACACATGTTGTCAAGTATCCGGAGGCTGAGGGTTTAAATAAGAATTCCCACAACCTCTATTCTTCCACCATAATGTAAAAATTACACCAACATATTTTACAACTACAGAGGACAAGGAAATATGGTTTACCAAAAGGATTCTAGAGCCTATGAAACCCCTGTGGGAATTTGAAACTGTCTGCAACTTATTAACTTGACTACAATTGTCTTCTTAAAGAGGATCCATAAGTTTTAAAGAAATCGAGAGAAATCTGGAGTTTTAAAGAAATCAAGAACATGTCCTCATCTAGACGCAAATCCTCTCTTCTCAGTCTGTAAATTGAGGGCTCATTTACATTGGTTTAAATTTCTAATTTCACATAATCCTATATTTATTCACATACTAAGAATAAACATAGGGTGGAATCAGTCATAAAGTCACTTTTTAAAGTTAAGAATTTTATAGCTCAACAGAATAACTGTTTAGCCAGTTATTCTTAAGACTGCTTAAGTGCTTTCACGTCTTAAACACTCTGAATTTGTGTTTTCAATATGCTGATATTATAACATTTTCATCAATTGAATCAAAGACATTTTTCAAAAATGTAATTGATTTTGAAACATTAATGGATGGTATTCCAACAAAAAACTTTTTTTATGTCTCTTCTCTGCCTTGCTTCCCTTATTTACTTTGATCACAGGTGTGTTGTGGTGGCACAGGGGTTAAACACAGTCCATATATAGAGGCCTCAGTCCTCGACGTGGCTGTCACAGCCACGACGTGGCTGTCATAATTATCAAATAAATGCCACTAGAGCCAATAAAACCTTAAAAAAATGATATAATCCCATCAACCTTAAAGGAAATTGAACCTTTAAGTAAATAACTCTTGTCTTCATCTGTATAGATCCATTCTGCATTGTCCTGAGTATGACTGGATTAGTATTCCAAGATTTAAAAAAATAGCTGCACATAAACCACTGTCTAAGCTACCCACACCAGTTGTTGTGCACAGTTAGCTAGATGAATGAAGGAATCACTTTTCCCTCCCTTAGAAGATTCAATCCTTTCTTTGAACCAAGAGATCCTGCAGTTGTGATTAGGGCTGCAATAGGGCTGAGTATCAACACATTTGGGGTGGTGAAGTCTTTTGCAGAAATTAATCTTGGCAATGTTTTGGTAGCAGTACGACATATTTATTTTACAAATATTTAAAAAGATTATAAAAGCAACATATTGTCTGTTGATGTGTTCCCATCATGCTGTCTTAATTGACTCAGCATTCAACTAATAATCAAAACCAAACGTCTTCCACTCTCATTTCGTGATTCAAAATCCTTCCAAAAGTTTGGAAACAGCTATTTTTGAACTGCTACTAACAGGAAAGCCATTTCTTGCTGTTTGCTGTAACTCTGGTAGGAATCAGTGTGGAAACACAGATGTTTGTTCCTGTTTACACTGAGAGGAAGGTAATTGAGAAAGTCTGGCTCACTCCTTGGGAGCTCTCTGCTGCTCAGTGGGAGCTGTGTTACTACTGAAACAAACATTTCCCATCTCTTTCTCACTGTTTATATCTCCTCTCTGTTCCCACATGCATTCCTCCCCCTCCCCTTAATCCTTTTGTCACCTTATTCTTTCTTTGGAGGAAATATATGGTACTTAGCAGGAACTGGGTGTCATGTTTGCTACACCTTGGAAGGGTGGCACCAAAGACAGGAAGATCCTCTATTCTTTTCCATCTCGACACCTTAAAGGAGGTGTATCCGTCAGAAACACCTCCTTTAGCCTCCACATCAGAGAACAGCAGGGCGCTGCCTCGTCGACTGCAAGGTGCACTGAAGCTTGCAAATGAGCTCCTTTGCTGCGAATGTTCCCATAGAACCCAGAGCACATTCTATATGCGGAGACTCTTCTCCCCACCTTGTCAGTCTTACCTGGAATTGGCCGGCGAAGTCTTCGTCTGTGGTGCCCTCTCTGCCCTCCTTAAGCGCGATGAGAGTAAAGCCTCTGAAATAAGCAGGGCTGCTGGCTAGAAGCACCACTGCGAGGGAAAACAAGAATGTGAGTAAGTATATATCAGCGCCACAGAGAATCAGGGCATTAAACTGGCTTTGGATTTTCATGGTTTGTCTGCGACACCCAGGGTCACTGCAGATAATCACAACAGAGTGTTTATCGTAACAGTGTGCATGATGTGGAAGAGTGAAGGTTGCAAACAGCAGCTTAGCATCTCACACAGGAGTTAATAAAGGAGGATGCAGCTGAATCGCATTCTCTAGCTTTCCCCTTATCTGTAGCACTAGTTAATTAATCAAATATTACTTAAAACGATCAACTGAGAAATGGGATACTCCTCGAAGAACCTGGAGCAGCATCAGTTCTTGTTGATTTCTACTACATAAACATACAGGACATAAAATGTGTAGCAGTAAACAGCCGTCAAGAATGACGATAAAATAAAATCTAGTTTAGAAAAGTACCTTTTGAAAATGATCTTTAAGAATGTTTTACTTACTCCACCTTTCTGTATTAATTATTTTATTTTTAGTTTAATGTAATGTTTTAATTGTAATCGTTGTTTGTATTAACTGTGAGCAGAAAATCATCATAATTAACAGAAATAAAGGCTTGAAAAGATCAGCCTGTGTGTAATTAGTCGATATGTGTTTCACTTAGTGAACTGAGTTACTAAAACTTAATTTTGCAATAATTCTCTAGTTTATTAAATATGACTACATGTTAAAATAAAAAGCCTTAAACTTTAATGTTCAAAGTTTTCATGGAGTCTTAAAAAAAGTCTAAAATTTCAAAATAACAACCATTTAATTATTTTAGTGAAGTATTAAATTATTACAAGTATGTCTTAAACTTTTAATAAAATGCTACAACTCTTTATTGCATTTATAGACTGTATTTTCAACTACAATAGTTCCAAAAACACAATCAGTCAACCAGCTGCTTTTGTAACAGGCAAAACCACAAGATAGTCCAAAGAAGCGCTGCTACTAGAATGGGGAAATGCAAATTCAACAACACTTAGCCTTAAAGACACAAGCGTAAGGCTTGGTTAAACGTCGATACAAACAGCAACTTTGAAGCCTACGGCTTATGCAAAATAAAAAAACAAAAAAAAAACAACCAAAACGATGGCAGTGGACTTGCATTCAAAAAGAGACAAACTCGTAACTGCTGTGAATGGGTCGAGACAAAAGACATCAGTCAGTTCTGTTGCTCTCTCCTCAGACATTGTTTGCACTACGGTTTGAAGATTATTTCCTTCTCTGTTTAAGGTATTTCTTTTTGTTTATGATATATAGTTAAAAAAATATATAGTTATAGTTTTGGGCTAATCTGTTTCTAGTCTCTGAAAACAGCTCCACTCTTTCTCCCTTACTGTTCACCTGCACTCCAACTCAGAGCTTCTTTGTGCGCTGTGTTGCAGAACCCAGATCTCACCCAATTAAACTCCATCTATATGAAATCTCAGTATAAATCCAGCTGTTTGAGAGTACTGGTGAACAAACGTGAAGTCCAAGAAACACCACAATGGTCAGGGGTTTCTAAGCATTGGACATCTCACACAGCACTGTTCAGTCCATTATGCAAGTATGCAAAAACAGTAGAACAAACAGAAGTGACAGGCCAAGCAAAAAGTGTTAATCGGGTACATGTCTGCACTCCCTCTGGAGGAGTGGCATGTGTGAGAGTACATGCCACTGGGAAACACTGGGGAAATAACCCTTTAATTTAAAACAAAACCATTATGAGTCCCATTTCCAGTGAACCATGCACAAAACAGCCTGGGCACAATAATTTTGGTAAAAAAAAATAAAAACAAGGTGGTGGCAGCATAATGTTGTGAAGATAAATACAGACCAGTTCTGGAAGATGCAAAAAAGTGCAAAAGACTCCAGACTCGAGCAGCACAACATGTCTTAAATAAACAGCTACAATTGAAAGGTTTGTTTTTAAGCATATCTACTTGAGATCAAATGTAAATACAGTTAAGATAAATATTTGAAAATCAGAGATACTCTTCATCCAATCTAAATTAGTTTTAGTCATTTTCGAAGAAAAATGTCCTTAATTTGAGATATTAAACCATAAACCACATGCAGAGTGAGACGACTCCTAAATATGGAACTACAGCAAAAGGTGATTGTACTGTGTTGACCCAAGAGGGATAAATACAAACATTTTAGATTTTAATTATTTTATTTTATTTTTTTTACTTTCATTTTCATTTTGCTTCACATGCTTAATCACCTTCAGGACTTTGTGAAGCAACAAGGATAATTATGCAATATATAAGAGGGGCAAGCAATTCAGTTTCAGCTTCAAGACCATTTTTTTACAATTTCCTACATCTCTTTACATTTATCATATACCTTTTCAGTTTGCTGGGGAAAAAAAACTATCTCATCCAAGCTTAAATGGGTTGAGTAAGCCTACTTACGCTGTCTTTTGTGAGTTTTTGTCTAAATGGTTGAAAAACTTTTAAGACGTTCTTCTGAAAGCTCATCTGAAATCACTGAGAGAAAGTCGCCCCTTTTTCACTGTGGCCAAACACATCTGGCCGGCCGGATGGGAACTTAACATTTTGTTTTGTCAACTTAATTGGATCCAGATCTGTCTGTGTGCGTCTCTAAGCCTGTATGTGCATGTTGTTATACGAGAGATTCCACTTTCTGGCAGGAAGAGAAGAGGAAGTGAACATAGGCTACACATTTTAACATTAAATAGCCCTATCAAACGGTATCTCCCAGCGGGAGGCTGAGGAAGACTTGCTTTGGAAATTGGATCTCCCGCGGCTGCAGTTTCCACTTAACATTGTAAAAGACAACATAAATAAAAACAATATATAAAATAAAAAACATGCTGAAAAAGTGTTCTGTTTTCAATTAGGTAAACATCCAGTTGTTTAATTGGATGCAGATTCGCGCACTGACTGCACACGGCAGATTTCCTGGGAGGAAAGGTGGAGATGTACCTCTGTATGTGCTGCCCGGCAGGTATGTCTCCGGATCCCCCTCCACCCTGATCCTGAACTCGTGGTGCCCTTCCCGCCGGGTCCCCTGCGTCTGCGCCCGGAGGATCCGCCCGCAGTAACCGTCCGACCTCCCTCCGGCCGGCTCCTCCACGAAAGCAACGGCATTGCACAAAAGATTCGAGACAAAACAACCCTGCAAGAGCAGCAGATGCAAATACATTCCCATTTCTGAACTGCCGCTCGGAAATGACTGTGCAAGTGGCCGTTCAGTTAAAAATAATAATAATAATAATAATAATAAAAGAAGCAGAAGCAAAGACCAGCGCTTGCTCCCTCCTGCCGGAAACTCCCACTGAACTACAGACGGAGACAGCGATGCGCAGAAGGAGACCAAGACAAGTCCATCCCGAAGTGGAGAGAGCGCGGCTGGAGCTCTGCGCGGTGTAGCGCTACTTATAAGACGAGAGGGGAGAGGAGCAGCAGCTGCTGATTCTGAATCAGTCAGTGTGATGTGCTGGGGTGGGAGAGAGGAGATAGGAGGGCTCTGCGAACAACGGTGCGCCGATACAGGGCGATTATCTCCCTGATGCGAGACGAGGAAAAAGTTCAGACTGACTCCCAAACACTTCCTCCCCTCGCACTTTACTCACGCAAGCAGTTAACTTTCGGTCTAAATGTGCACGGATGCAGAAACGTGTCGGTGTAAAATAAGTCCCACGCTTTCCGGTCACTTGCATTAGTTTGTATAAGCCGTTTGTGACTCTGCATGCAACGGTGCAAAAAATATTTGATAAACGAGAAATGTATCCAAGAATTTAAGCATTTCCATCTACTGTGTGGCAAAAGCATATGATGTAAATATTATCTATTTGTGATCAAAATTAATCTCAGCTTTTCATTCTGAACATGTTCTGCATGCTGATAATGCAAAGCAAGTTTAACTATCCCCGGATCGTGATTTTTCTGGCTAACATGACTTTTTCTGATTGTCTTTTAGTTTCAATCTGATGAATTATTTGACTGATCAGATTTTATTTATTTTATTGTATTCATTATTTTACACACATAAGAGCTGTATATATTATATTCCAACTGAAAATGAAGGAGTTACAACATGCACAATTTTGCACCTAACCGTATTGTGATATCAGGGAGCAAAAGTAACAATTTGGAAATTTAAATAGCTTTTATTATCCACAGATGGGACATTCAAGAATTAACAATTTTGCAGTTCAATGCAATTTGCACAAATTTAATTTACTTAGATAAAAATTTCAGAATGAGTTAATTTGTTATCTTCTGACCAGTTTTTAAGATATCAGACAACTAAATCTGTCAAATTCTTTTTGGTCATTATTTTTCTTTCAGATTACTTTACTCAGTGCATTTGTTTCAACCAATGAATGAGGTTCTATTTATTCTGTTTTAGACTCAGATACAACCCATTTTTACTACCACTCAGGCAGAGCGGTATGATGTACACTCCCCTTGTACCAGCACTTGTCTCTGGGTACTCTCACAGTTCAAACAAAGTTCAAAAACATTCACATTTAATCCCTCTTAGGTGTGTGTGCATGTGTGTGTGTGGGTGTATCAGGTTTTTATAGCCTTATGGGAACCTAATCTCTGTCTACAATGTGGGGTAATGGGGACCGTTGCTCCTTGTGGGGACATTTTCTTGGTCCACATGAGGGAAACTGTTGTTTTTGGGTTAGTGGTTAGGTCTGTGATGGATAGGGTTAGAGTTAGGATTATGGGTACTGGTTAGGCTGTAGAAATTAATGGAAGTCAATGTGAAGTCCCCACAAGTGATGAAAACATGACTGCGTGTGTGCATGTGTGTGTGCGCTTGTGTGTGGCTGGTTGCGTTGCCCTGTGACAGACTCATGACCTGTCTCATCTTGTCAGGGTTGCAACGGTGGGGTGTCAATCTCCAGCAGTCACTGAGTGAAAGGGGGTGTACCCTGGACAGAGCTCCAGACCATCACAAAGCCACACAGTAACACACATAGCAATCACTCATGCAAACACACACTTATACTTAAGGGTATTTTCTGTGTTACAACCTAATAATTATGTTTTCTTTTCCTCTAAAAAGAGGTTTCACCATACATAAATAAATACTGCTAAAATATCTACAGATTTAGTTCAAACTGTAAATCAAAATTCCTCACTGAGTCGTAAAAGTCAGTGGTATATGGTGTGCATGAGTAGAGAACGTAAATGTTGCAATGTGCAAGGAAAGTGATTCATAGTCAGGTTGAAAACACCCGAAGGCTTCACTGGGTCTTCAGGTAAAGTAGTCACAGGAATCAATGTTACAGCACAGGTGAAAATTTCCCAGGCTCAACCATAATGAGATCTGCAGGTGCCCGAACGTTAGGTAAACAAATTAACCAAACATTTATGTGGTTTGGACTGCAAGGGTATCTGAAGAGAACCAACAAAAAAAAAGAAAAGTAAATTTTATATAGAGAAAAAGAGGCTTGGATTTGAGCTTTTGGTATTTCTCAACTCTGCTAAATATCTCTTAGGTCAGCTGATGCCAAATTCACCTGACAATTTTCAAAGTACCATTTCAGTAGGGAGTATGATGTTAGCTGATTGTAAAAAATGCAGATAATGCGACAGTTTCTGATTTGAAAAGGTTTTAAATAGATTCAAATTTTAGTCCATTATGTTTTTGTTTTTTTTACTCAAGATTGTTTTTCTTTTTTTTTGCAACACGTATTTTTTCTCTAAGTAAGTACAATGAAATGAGTATGAACTAAACTTGACTTCCATTTGCATCTCTGGCTTTATGTTCACATGTGAAACATGTGTGGATTATCCTCTATATTTAGAGTTCCCAAAAGGAAAGCAGTTTTTCAATTTGGAAATGCTTAAACTAAACAACATTAGCCTGAACACCCCCAGAGACACTGCAGATGGATCCCATCTGGAGAATCTCTGGTTTGTCCTCTGAGTGGCTAATATTCGATGTCCACAAAATGGCCTGGACTAAGATATGGAGTCTGAAAAAAAAACTCTTTGACCTTTTGCAATAAAAACAAACGTGTTTCAAGGCCTTCCAGAAACTTTCTCACGCAAACACATAGCTTTGTAGGAGAAAAATGAAAAGTGAATTTTCTAATCTGATCAAATGAAATGTATTGTAAAAGACCCATGAAATGTATCGTTTTCAGCAATCCCTGTTAGAAATAGAGAATTTATTCTGAGCGATATTTAAAAGCAAAGAATTCACAGAAAATTATTATCTCTTCAAAATCTGATATCCTTAATTTCAGTTCTTTTCACAGGAAAGTCCTGCAGGCCTTCTTATGACAAATAAATTTGCCTGCTCAAATTAGCCTTTCATGAGGGTGATAATGTTCTGATTCAGACAGCATGGGTCAAAAGGGTGTATTAAATATGTAAATTGCAAAGATCTCAGACTGTGCAAGTAATTTCCTCTAATGGACTATAAAGGTTCTTAAAAAAACCCTCTGTATTACACTCAGGTGTGTAATAGAATTTCTAATCATTTTATATAGACTTTTAGGAAGTCAGGAAGAATTTGCTTCATTTAGATCTTTGCCTCCAGTAACATAAATAACCCTCGAAGCTGTGTCCGTTAAAAGCTTAGTGTTGAGATGTCATGGATACAATTTTCTGTTAGTTTCAGAAATTTTGAAAAATCACATTATTCAAGCTGAAAATGAAGCAACTCTGCATACATCCTAGTCACTGCCTGCTTAAAAAAAGGAACTAGGGAAATGTGTTGCTAAGTTATTAAGGATAAACTGTTCACATTTGGTTGCATTTGGTTGGATTCTATGCTTTGACTAGGTGCAGCTAATGGTGTCATCATTTACTTGATTGAAAACCATCAGTCCATCTATTGCATGGACACACACTTATTGCATTAGGGGAGCTGGTAAAAGTGAAAATATGATCCCCAAATATAATTTGACATTCAGTGATGGTTATTCTTACCAAGTGTATTTTATGTACTTTACTGAATCTACAAATCAATGCTAGGGGCTAATTTCATGTGTGTATTCAGAACTGTTTATGTATTAGCTTAACAGGAAAACTGGATTGTCATTTTTGCTCGTTAAATTTTGAGCTTGTGCATGTAGACGTGCACATGTGGCACTAGTGATGTAACTAGTGATGTAACTAGTGATGTAACACAAGAAAATTGAACATTTTAAAACTTGTGTTGCTGTTACAGTCTCATCCCATATGTTGTTGTTCACCTTTCACTGTCATTTAGCACTCCTGTTGTGCCAAGCCGATTAGACCTTTAACCAGTAGAGAGTATTCTATTTTGGACCCCCTGAGCTAGTTGTAGCTCTGCAAGTAATTCTATGGTGCCCCCAACCATAGAAGTCTATGCTTGCCACTGACATGAAGTATCAGGGAAAGTAGCATGAGCAATGGAAAGAAAAAGGACCACCAGAGAAACAATAGAAAAATCTGTCATGGAAAGAGTAAAATACAGAGGCTTCAATACCTAAGAGGTTAATCACTAGAATGGAAAACTGATGAGTCTAATCACTTAAATAAAAACAGCTGAGAGACAGCAAGGTGCTGAAGGGTTTGGAGGGGGGAAAACCCATAAATAAAATAAGTGATACCCAAAAGGAGGAAACAATAGCTAATCAGAGCATGGGTTAAGTGACAGGTGCTAGAACCTGCCTTTTAGGTCAAGTCTCAGGAACAAGTGTAACCAGGAACACTGAAAAACTTAGTTCCTGCACAAGGGCAGAAAAATTACCAAAATAAAACAGGAACTAGGGTAATAAAAAAAACAAATTAAGACTTTCAATAAAATTTCTAAAACTAAAAGTACAACACTAGCCAGAAATTTAACATAAACCAGAACAAATGCCATAAGAATAATAAAAAATACTCATAAAAAAAATATCTTGTTTGCATTTATTATGGTTACTCTAACTGAAATGCCCCTGTGAATTAGCAATCTGCAATTAAGAGTACCAGTTTGATGCCTCACAGTGTTTATCTTCTCTGGGCTGGTTCTTGGTACTGGCATTTACTTAGTGTGCCAACTACTGAAGTTGGCTCTAACCAACCTGGAATCAGCTGAACCACTACGGAATTAAAATGTTTAAGTTTGGTGCGTGTGTAAAATGTTTTCAGAAAGGAATATCTAACATGCTCCTTAAGTTAGAGTTGACTCAAATAATGTTAGCAGGCCGGTTATGTTATTGTAAAAAGCTGTAATTACATGAACTGCAGTTTCTGACAGAACCTTTTTACAATTTATGTTTTCCTCCTGAAACAGCTGTGAGCTAATCTTAGAGTAGGCTAAATGAGTTTTCCTGCCTACTGGCTGCTGGAAAGAATTTGGTCTGTGAATAGACCATAAAACGGTCACACCAGGTCAAAAATGAATTCATTGTTTACATAAACTCACAAATATCTGTTTCCTTCATAAAAGGACTGTAAATATTTATAGTTACATTTTCCTGTTGCCCCAGAAACCAGAAGTTGTGTTAACTGTTAGTTTGTGTTTGCTTGTTAAGTGTGTTCATTTCCATCACTCGCTCATTGAACATAGAAATAATTCTACTAATGGATAAAGTGAGACGAGTGTAGCCCTTTTCTGCATTTTTACTTTCTCTCCTATGTCTAAAATATATTTCATAAAATTATTTCACTGTTTATTTGCTACAGTTTTAGTGTTGTGAGATGACAAAGTTTTAAATATATAGTTAAGAACATTTTTGGCACCTTAACATAAATATTATTGAGAAAAATGTTGCAGATTGAATTATTGGATTGTGTCTCTATTACTAGTTAAGAGCCAAGCTACACTAAATGTTGTTTGAAAGGAACATCTTTCTCTTTGTCAGGTTATTTGTGCTTTTTAGACACAGCTCTGCGCCTTTTGTATTTCTCAGTGGCACATAAATCTTATATTCATCTGTACTGGACAGATGCACTGAGGAACATTTTCATACATCTGTCCACTAAAGCTTAGGTCAGACCTAAAAAATCAAACCCAAGCCTGAGAACAAATGATTTATTGATAAATAATTATAGCCCCAAGCCTATAGTAAACCTAACATTATTTTAATTAAATTTTTGCTGCTTTCAATTTAAGATCATTAACTGACCTGACCCAACCCAACCTGACTATGAAGCAAATAATTTTGACCCGGGCTCAGGTCAGGGTTAAATAAATCTAATTTCTACTCCAGCTCTCTCTCCAGCTACTTGCTTGTGTAACGTTCCAGTTTTATGATCCGTTTTTTTCCCTACATTTCACATTTTAATCTGCGACCCTATTACTGCATGTTCATCTTGTCTGTTTCACCTCTTTGGGTTTGTTTGTGCCACTCAGGTTCTTTATTTGTTAAATCTATTCTTCCTGATTTTGTTTGCTGTCCATCAAAAGCTTCTGCTCTGTGTCAGCATTTTCAGCGGCTGGCATTTATTTCTTAGTTTTGCTGCCCAAGAGCACTTTCAGCTTTCTACTACTTAGTTAGTAATGTGAACTGTAATTTTTTGCCACTTTTCCTGCATTTAGGTGCTCAAAACCACTGCATGACATTAATAATTTTTTTTCCCTCCAACTGCATTTAACTGCTGCCTACCGAGTCGGTACTTAAACATGTTCCTTTTCCACATCATGCTCTTGCATGAGAATTAGCCCTCTTTTTTTCAGACATGATTTTGAAGATCTTGATTATATTTCTTTCAGAGAGCTGCTGAGAGCCCAGATAATTATGTAATGATTTTGCTTATTTTTGGAGGGGGATGGAGGGTGCAAGGAGAGGGATCGCCGTCGTCACCATGTTTGTCTGAAATAATTTATGTGAAGTTTTATGTATGTATTTATTTTACACTAAACATTTTAAATAGACACAATGTATTTTTTATAGGATGATGTGCCAATGTTTTACTGGTCTAAGAGACAGTTAGGTTTCAGTGGAAATTATTTCCTTTCAGACATCTTATTGTTAAGAAACTGAGTTTTTATTTTAATGCGGCAATAAACCACATTCATCAAAAATGTGGCTTTTATAAATATATACATATATTTATGAAAAAATAGATATCTTTTTTTTTTCCAATTCTATGCAGTCTGCATGCACAGACATTTCTGTTCAATTTCCAAACCCTCACTGCTCTGACACTCACCACAAATTTCTGGTTCTGTCACTCAAATTTAACAAGGCATGGACGGGGAGGAGAGCAATGGGTGTGAACAGGGGAAACTGTGTTAGTGGTTGCCCTCGGAGGGAAAAAGTCAAGAGATTTGTATTCTGAGCAGCAACTGAAAGCTGAATTACAGTAACTACAGTCAGGGCAGCGTGTGACGCTGCCATACTGCTCTCTTTCTGTGTTTATGCAAACAAAAGGTTTCATTTTATTTCATATCAGCGTTGCATTGTTAATTGAAGGCAGCCTAGTGAGGAGTGGAGTAGCAGTCAGCTAGGTCTGTGTATTGGAACATAGGTTAAGAATGAGTTTTATTACTTTGGCTCTAAGGAGGAGAAAAAAAAAAGTCATAAATAGTCTGACCTCATCAAATCTTCAACTGGTTCGAGTTCTATATGAAGATGGAAAAATGGAGCTGACATTTAGAGAGGGAGGTAATGGCTTTCTATTCTGTGCCTGGACTTAAAACTAATTTATTTCTCCATTAAACCAACTCACTATGTAATTCAATATTTTTCCCCTTCCTCTCGCTTCTGTTAAAAGGGTTTTATTTGACATATTTTCAGGGTCGATATAATTTTACTACTGGTCATCTTATTGTAAAAAGTGACAAGGCAAATGGATCTCATCCACACTCACTGTCCTTTTTATTAGGTGCGCCTTTCTTGGATTAGATCCCTTTTGCCTTCAGAACTTCCTTGATTCGTCATTGCATATAGTTGACAAAAGTGTTTTCTGTGATGACAGCAAAACACAAGTACTCCAGACTTTGCGGCATGGCACATTTTCCCGTTTGAAATAGTTTTTCAGATGATGAGCACACAGTGGCCCAGATATACAAAGTTATCAGCGACAGGCTGTGGTGTTTGGACAATGCTCCGCTGGTACTAAATGGAGCTCCTGGAAAGTATTTACTTGTAAACGCTGCCAGGCATGTTAACACTGACGTATCGATCTTGACTTGGATCTCACTTTTTACTCTGCTACCACACTCTTTCAGCATGATTCACGGAACATTTTTCTATCAGGCCTTCAAGACGACCCGCAGCACACACATGTCATCTCTTTGCAAAAGTTACATCATCTCGTTGCTAAATGCCACCCCTGTTTTTCTGTGCTCCTTTAGTTTCTTCAGTGCTAATTCACTGACTTCTGCTCAGTGCAGATTTGGGTACAAGTGAATCAAAGCTGCAACAATGTGCTGACTTTTTCCACTCTGTAGTTCTGGTGAATTCTGCTATTTCTAATCATTTTACTTCTGTACTCTCTTTTTTTCTTAGTGTGTTTAATTAAAACTCACACTTTTATTTCCCTAGTGGTCCTACTCTTGCTGCTTAAAACCATATTTATACCTCTTTTCATATTTTGTCAAAGAAAAATGATACATAGCTCTTAAACTTTTACAAAAAGCATGTAAAAAGTATGATGTTCATTTGCATTTAATGGATTGAACGGTGTTCCACAAGATCCTCCAAGGATGTGAAGCTACGATTACATAAATCTACTCTATTGCTCTAGTCCATGTGGTCATTTATTCAGTAATGCTCTTTTGCAAATCTCAGACACAGTGATGGAACAGTTTCAGATTAAAGTTCTTCAAACAGATCAGATTTGAATTACACGTACACGTTACGACTGCAAGCTGGATTTTATTTAGGGGTACTGAAGTAAAAATGATATGCATAGGCATGCCGCACTTGTCAAATTTATATTTGTAAAAGAGGTTTAAATGAATACCCCTTTCTTTTCACTCAACAATTTTGTTCTACTTTCCAAATAAATCCTCCCAAAAACCCAATAAAATTTGTGGCTGTAAAGTGACAAAATGTGGAAGAGTTTTTTCAAATCGCTGACATGTGCAGCAGCTTTTCACTCTCACAGTTGTTCTAGGTTTTGAATGCTAGGATGCTTCTCTATCTGCTACATAAGGATTTTCCAATCCACCTTTTCTGCAAGAAGTTGGATACACATACTGCTTCTGAGTGCACATAATTGGCTTATAGAATTCATGGTTGGATTATTATGGTTTAGCATGAGGCTTTACAATTCATAGCTGCAGGAATAACACACTTTCTTTTCTTTATGTCAGGATGGAATCAATTCATGATGAATGGAGGGGAAAATTAGCTCATGCACAAGCAAGAAAATTACTAAAACACACAAAACAAAAGAAAACTTGCTGTGGGCATTTCAGAGGAACACAGTGCAAAATGCGGGCGGCAGCTGTTTCTTTGCGTTGTGCAGTGGGAACCATCTGTAGAAATGAAATGAGACTCTGTTCCTTGGCTACATACTTAGGAGTCGTAATGTGTTGTAGTACAATAAGCTTCGCTAGTAAATTAGATTTGCTAAGATGTAATTCTAAAAACTCTTCTTGATTTGTTATCTTGGGCTGACTCGTTATAGATAAATGCTGCAACGTCATCCTGATAGAGTCGGCATCTGAATAATGAAGCTTGGGAGTAATTCCTAAAAGTGCTGGATCAGAGGTTTCCAAGAGGCAGAAAGTTGTCACTGAGGTTTTCCTTCCTACTAAAGTACACGAGAAAACAAAATTACAGTCACAAGGGGAAATCAACCATATATTGTTTACATTCGTAGTTTATTTTACCCAAATATGACTTGAAAAATCTAGTTTCATCTTGTTAGTTTAGATTTTTTTTTTCTCACAAGGAAAAAAACCCTCCTTATATATATATAGATATATAGATATATAGATATATCTATATATCTATCTATATATAGATATATAGATATATAGATATATCTATATATCTATATATCTATATATCTTATATATAGATATATAGATATATATATCTATATATATAGATGATACATAGCTCATCTATATATCTATCTATATATATAGATATAGATCTATATATATAGATATATATCTATATATCTATATCTATCTATATATAGATATATAGATATATAGATATATCTATATATCTATATATCTATATATATAGATAGATATATAGATATATATAGATATATATAGATCTATTGCTCAGATCTGGTGTGGTAGATCTGAGCAATAGAGGCTCAGATCTACCACACCAGACAAGACCCAAGGTGTAGGTTGTGCAAGGAGGCCCCTGAGACAGTCCAGCACATAACAGCAGGGTGCAAGATGCTGGCAGGGAAGGCGTACATGGAACGACATAACCAGGTGGCGGGCATAGTGTACAGGAACATCTGTGCAGAATATGGACTGGAAGCCCCGAGATCGAAGCGGGAAACACCCCCAAAGGTGGTGGAGAATGACCGAGCTAAGATCCTGTGGGACTTCCAGATCCAGACAGACAAGATGGTAATGGCGAACCAACCGGACATTGTGGTGGTGGATAAAGAACAGAGGAAAGCCGTTGTGGTGGATGTAGCTATACCAAGTGACTACAACATCAAGAAAAAGGAGCATGAGAAACTGGAGAAATACCAGGGCCTCAGGGAGGAACTGGAAAAGAACTGGAAGGTGAAGACCACAGTGGTGCCTGTGGTCATTGGGGCCCTCGGGGCAGAAACCCCCAAACTGGAGCAGTGGCTAAAACAGATCCCAGGAACAACATCAGACATCTCAGTCCAGAAATGTGCAGTACTAGGCACAGCCAAGATCCTGCGCAGAACCCTCAAGCTCCCAGGCCTCTGGTAGAGGACCCGAGCTCAGAGGATGAAAGAGAGAGAGAGAGAGAGAGAGAGAAACCACCCGCGGAGGGTGAGAAGGGAATATATAATATATATATATATATATATATATATATATATATATATAATATATATATATATATATATGTATATTTATTATATATATATATATATAATATATATATATATATATATATATTATAATATATATATAATATATATATATATATATATATTATATATATATATAATATTATAATAATATATATTATTAAATCACAGATTAAATAGATCTCAGTCCAGACTTGAAACCTTACTTTTTCACTTCTGATAAAAAAAAAAGAATTGAGAATATTTGCTCCTGAAGGACCATTACTTGCTCCAAGAAATGCAATCAGGGCTGTGGCACCATCTCACTGATAAACCAGCTGCGGCCTCTTGCCAAAGGCACTTCTCTCATAAAGCTATTAATTAGGAGTCCTTCATTTTGAAGAGAGAGTCTTTATTAAAGACAGGATCCACACAGGTGATAGAGCCAATAGCTAATAAAACTGATAGTGAGAGCAGATGGTGGAATTTGTTTACTTTGACTTGCTGTTGACTTGCATTATTAATAAGACAGATAAACGTATTGTGAACAGATTCCTAACTTATGCTTCTCAGAGTTCTGGCAGAAAACCAAAGATGTTCTGTCTTTTCTGTGCAACATAAACCCAACATGTCAGGGTTTTGGGTTGTTGGAACTTTTAGGTCTTAAGTTCTTACTTATCTGTTCTTATTTAGATCAGTCTATTTGTGTTTTCCTTTGTTTCAGTACTTCTTAGTTGCTCTAGTTTAATTAGTGTTTCTTATGTCTAGTTATTCTTTAGTGTTAGATTCATTTCCTACTCCCCAGTCCTTTGTTCCAGAATTCACTCTCCAAGTACATGTACAACTCTTCTCCTCTCACTAAACTAACATTAGTAAGATTTTTGAAACTAAACCAGGACAGAATTAAAATGTTAATAGCTGAGCGCAGGCCCAAAAGGATCCTTACGGTATATTTGCAATGCAGTTAACTTTAATTTCTTTACTGTTTGAATTAGCGGACATAATTGGGGCATCACTATGTCAGTTCTTGGGAAGAAAATATGGAAGCAGGAAACTTTGTGTTATATGTAGAAATTGTACAATGCCAGGTAAATGTTTTGTCTTCACGGAAACCCAAATTTATGCTGATTTATTATCTTTTTTGACTGCAGCAGAACTACCATGACTGATGCTAGCTGTACAGGATATTCCAAGTGTTATACTGTGTAAGAGTCTCAGATCTGAGTCCACTGCTTGTTTTTTCTGTCCTGTTCCATCAATGAGGAACTCAGAATTGTTACCTGAGTGTCAAAGTGAAGCCCAACATACTTACATTCACAAGTGGAACATTAAGGCTCTTACTCTAATTATCCATGTGTATAATATGGTGTAACTGAACTGACAGTTTTTTTGTTTCATTAATAATGATAGCATACAGTCTCTAGTTCTGTATAATTGAAAAGTGAAAGAATTGTTCAGTTTTCAAGATGTGCTTTTCGAAACATTTAATCATTCATTTAATATAGTTAAAACTAAAGTTTAACAGAAACCCTGAAGATGCCTCCACAGCTCCCAAAAGGAGGACTGTGGAACATGCTTGCACAAGTTCATGTTTGAACACATTCCTACTCTGGGCAGCGGTCCTCCCTTATGTGTATGTTAATGAATCGCTGTCTAAGCAAAATATATTTTCGGACAATCCAGAGGGATCAGATTGTCTTAATTTTTTCCTAGAGTATTTGAAACATAAATCTGATAGTTCTTCCTAGATTCCTCAAATCGAAGTATACAACAACAGACTTTATCCATACTTGGAGCCCAGGGTAAAGAGCGTGTGTGTGTGAAGTGAAGAAATGAGTGAGCTTTGTGTTTCATGTGGCTGACCCTGCACAACGCTGACAAGGCACATTGTTAGCTTCTCATTTACAAAGGACAGGTTTAGTGGAATAGAGGTGTTATGGACATGAATACATTTCCAGGTTTATTTTAAATATTCAAATCGATGCAGTATTTTTAAAGGAAGCCTTTCATAACCCCCCTGGCATAAATGCAAGCACAAGATGCAGTTTTCACTTATGTCTGCTTAACATTTAAAACGAAATAGGATTTACTAAAGTATGTTATGGTTTACCAAAATTCCTGATGAAAATAAATAATTCAGCCGTCAGAAAAATGAATGCTCAACAGAATGACAATAATAATGGTACAATAACGTTAGGCACAGCCATAAACTTTGCACCAATGACTTCTTATTAAATTATTAATTAATTAAAAGGGGGATACGTGATTGCTAGAAGCTTGATGTATAATATTACATTTGATTTGCTTTATGCAGAAGGTGGTTGTATCAGAAATACCAAAACAACAAAAATCAAATGTGATTTAGCTCACAATCATTTCTAAGCTGTCATCATCTTTACTTTCTAAATGTCCAGATGTGTAGCAGTTGTTTTTTGAACTGTTGTGGGCTGAGCAGTGCAACGAATGGACTTCTGTTTATATTTGAATGTATTCATTTATATTTTCAATTAATGTTGCATCAGAATAATTGTATTTTAAGAAATGTATACCCAATTTAATCAACAGTTACCTTATCAGGCCAACCTGTGCATAATTGAGTCATTGAATCAATCCAGCTCTGAAGGTCTCAGAAATTTTTTGGGAGAATATGTTGATTTGAACAACTTCTGTTTTTACACACTGACACACTGCAATATCTTTATCATAAAATTTGTTTAAGCTTTTCTTAAATTATAAAATTGGCATCTATTCTTACAGCATATTATGAGATGTAGTCAAAATAGTTTGTAGGAGGAGGTTTGAGTATCCTTCTGTGGCAATCGTCATTTTGGTTCACTTGTCAAATTCCTCATTTTAAAACAACCCTTGGCGAAGCAATGCATTGTGAACTTGTGAAGATGAATTTATCTTTATGGCTGGTTTATTCTGCGCAGCTCAGAGAGGTCAACAGGACGACATAAATGCTGTAAAAGTTTGTTCTTGGTTTCAAAAACAGTAAAGTCAGTTGAGCACCTTGGTGTTCGGTTTCAAACTGATGTAGTGCTGTTTAAAAGTGTCTTATGTCCTCTCAGGTTACAGAGTTGCCTCCTCACCACACCTTACAGCTTCAATTAATAAGCTTTGCAGGTTCTTCTTTGTCTTCACTCGCATGCAGGCCTCACGTTATGAATCTGCCCTGCTTCATCCACCTTAATGGCTTCCTTCTGCTGTGAGCTCTGATTTACACTGCGCAGGTTTAGAGCTGAGGCAGCACAAATCCCGCTCAGCTCGCCGTTTCTGCTCAATAAAACAAGAATAACAATGCAAACGTTCATTCAATATAGTATCTTATCCATTAAAGAAAAAGAAAGACTGAAGATGTGAGGGGAGAATTGTGAAGGAGAGATAAATGGGTGGGTTCATTATCTATTATGAACGAGTATCTCTGTGCTCCACTTTGTTCAAAATGATTTTTATAGCATCATAGAGAGCTGAGGTAGCAAAAGTTTGCTTTGTGCCTGGAATGATCAGGGCTTCTGTTTTGAGGCCGTGGCATCCTTTGTGTACACGTTGCGAGATGCTGCAGGAGCAAACAGCCCTTTATGAGTTCAAAACAAAAGCAGCAGCACTGAGACAAATAAGGATTCCTTAGAACTGGAAAAGGGTTTTGAATGGTCTTAAGAAGTGTTTTGTTTTTTGTCAATTTTATATCTGCTCAATTGACCCTCGTGGCAGTCTTTGTAATTTATTACAGTTTATTATGCAATATATATATATATATATTTTTTTTTACAAAGCAAAGCTACACAAACACAAGCAGACTGCCAGGTTTATTTTATGGTGCGCCACAAGGAAACATATTCTCCGCATGCTGAGCATAAGAGGAGTTAGAGGGTGGCAGAGCAAAAAGGCAGATAACACGTCTGCAGCAATCTGCGGTTTTTAAAATAAAGACAGTTTAAAAATAAACTCTAACCAACATTTGGATCATCGCATCTGCTTATTAGCAGTTGTGACAAGATGAACATCAATCACTTGCACAAACTCACTGATATAAACAGGACCTTCAACAAACTTTTTCACATTGCAATATGACTGTTGTGTGTTTCAGCCATGTGTCTCAGCTCAGAAAGCAAAAAAGCTACTCTTAGGTTTGATTACAAGAATAAGTATAACATTGCAAAATCTTTCCAGTACTTCAAAATATACTTGATGTGATCCTAGAAAACAATGGCTAAGTTTTGTTAAAATATCCGTTAAGGTCCAGAAAAGCAGCTGACACACTTAGAGAAAGAAACTGGAACGTTCAGAGAAAGTTACCTGTAAGCTTTAAGAAAGTGCCACTTAAGTGCAGAAAAGGTTTCGGTCAGGAACCACTGGGAAAAAAAAATCACTTCATAATACAATTCAAATCCTGAATTGGATTTCGATGTTACTTGGATGTTACTTTCCTACGTTGTGGGACAGTAACATGTAGGTTAGAGAAAACCCTAACTTCATTGTTTGAATCTACAGGCAAGCTGGTTTTAAGAAAGTTCAGCCAATAATGTAAATATGTTTTCTATGTTATAATTATTATTATAACAGTTTCACGTTGTTCAGCACATATTGTGGCTATTTCAGGACAGGATGGGAGATTTGTGTTAATCTGCCTCATGTTTTGTCATGAGTAAACAGAACTCTGCTGGTGTAAATTTTGCAGTCGTTCCATCTGAACCCCACAGAATGACCACCTGAGTTTTTAATAAATCATTGTGTGCAACCATGTGCACAACAAAATGCAGACAGCATGATTGATTACATTCTATTCTCAGGCTTTCTTTTCTATTTCACACTAATAGTACTGCTGCACTCTTGGTAACCAGAGCCAAACCAAAGGTACTGCAGGGGTTAGTAGTGACATCACATCGCGATGAGTCTACACACAACAGTTTCAAAAGTAAAATCATCTCTGCTTTAGCATCATAAGATCACGTTTGTCCACACACTGGTGATGTTGCTTATGCTGGACTGAGCTTCAGGGCTGGTTTATGTCCCTGTCATTCCCTAGTTATCTCACTCTGAGCAGCTTAATTAAAGCTACCAGCTGCCACTGGCCTCACGCACCATCAGTTTTATTTATACATGCACATTAACAGCTGATTCATCACAAGCAGCGTTTCATCAAGGTGGCACTTTTACACCTTAAAAAAATGCACGCAAACAATTACCCATTGATTTAAATAGATTTAAAATGCAGCACAGATGGACTTGCAATATGTTTGTCATGCTCGGCGAACAATAACTGTGCTCTTGATCAATGGAACGCATTAAAATTAGCGACAGTTTTTCCTTCTTTCATGTTGGAGTGATAAAATGTGGATTTAATATTGGTGACAACAGACATTTTCAGTCGACAATGAGAATAATTATGGTTAGTAAATGTTTTAAAGGAAGGTAGCGAATGTTATTCTCTAAGATTACAAAAACAAGCTGCCTGAAAGGTTTTAATTTCAGGAGAGAAAAGCACACTGAAATTAATTCTTTAATGTCACATGAAAAAGATCGATGGAAAACATTTGTGTTTGACGAGAGACGATAGTATTTTCTTGCCCAGTTAAAATGTTGTTTACAATTTAAAAGATTCTCTCTAAACACAAGGATCAATGGCAGGAATTTTGTTTTTAATTCAAAATAGCTCAAAGTCTTAATAGTTAATCAATTTAATCCATCCAACACAGAAGACAAGAGAAAATACACAAATAAACATTTTTATATATAATTTTTCAAATAAAAAAGGGGACAAGATAATAATTCTTGTGGCATCAGAGTATCACAGATGAAAACAGATTGGGTTTTTGCCATGGCGTTTTTCAGTCAGCTCTGGTGCAGAATCTTTCTTCAGATGACATCAAGTTTGAATCAATCTGATCTCCCAAATCTTGTATTTTCACTTCACTACACAATCACTATATGGCGATATTTTTCATTGCTCTCTTCTCCCTAAACATTCAATTGTCTCATTGTATTTACATCCCATCATCTAAAGACACAAGGAAGAGGGTTTTTTTGTTCTTTGCTTCTTTTAGTGATCTATCCCTGAGCAAATATTATACTTTTGACCTTCTTTCTCCTAGATCATTTTTGTGACTTGTGACTCTTACACAAGTGTTCCTTAAGTGCAATGTTCATGATTTGTGTACATGCATTGTATATATCTATATTTTTTGATCCCTCTCCCTTTCAGTAAAAATACCACATCCAACCAAGTGGAGACCCAAAGAAATCACTATATCTTGTGCTCCGACTGCTTTAGACGGTTGACTCCAGGCACTTAAACTAGGACACCTTCAGAACCTCCACTCCTTGCAGCTTCAGCCTCCCTCCATTTCACACATAATCTGACACATATTTCTCTTCAGCACACTCTCCAAACTTTGTTCCTCCTTACTCTCACTACAGATCATAGTGTTCCACTGGCACCCGACTGATCTTATGTGTTAATCTGTCTCTTCAGAGGAGAGCAAGAACTCATCCCATATTGCTGGTTTTAAAATTACTGACTCAATATCTTCTGTCTGTCTATGCTTTTCCATCACACGTTTATCTGTGTGCAATCCTTTGAGTGTGTTTCTACATTTATTTAGCTTTTTTTTTTTACTTAAAATAATGCTTAACTGGTTAATTTTGCAGCCACTTCATTCTAATTAGAGGTGGAGAGAGCTGCAGCTTAAAAATACCTTTTCCATAGGCAATTGAACATCTCCCCCATGAGGTGAATTCAGAACAAATTGCTTTTCGGGGTGAACAAGTTTTGTCCAAAGCTGAGAGCTAAGTCAAACATTCCCATAGCAACTTGTGCAGTTGAGTCCAAACTCAAACTCATCTGAACAATTGAAAAGACTGGCGTACAGTGCATTGCAAGACTATTTACCCATAAAACCTATACACATTTCATTATGTTACAGCTACATGCATCTTTGCATTTTGGGCAGTTGTTATTCGATTGACAATACAAAGCAATGTAACGCTGCAAAGTAGAAACACAACACATTGTTTTAAAATATCCACTACAAATAAATCTATGCACCTGGCATGTGCTTATACTCGGCCTATTTTGTGTGAATGTCTCTCCGCTAAATTCAGATGCCTTCATAAATCACCACATTAGTAAAGAGAGTCCACACCTAAGACGGAGGAAAATGTTGACAGATTTGACCTTTGTGGAAAAGTATCAAGTAGACAAGTCATGCAAAAATGCTCTTTCGGGTCCAAAAACAACAGGCAAATTTAACATTTTTGCAGAAATCGACGCACACGCCGTCTCAGGCTGACACACATACAACAAACATTCAGCCACTATAAAAAGTCTAAGCCTAATTAGGAAGATTTGGTGAAACTTTACTAGTGTGAACTCATAGGGGCCGAGTACAAATGCGTACGAAACTTCACAGTGTTATTTGGAAAATTATTTTTAAACACCATTAATATTTTGTTGGTTTGTGATATAAATTACTAATAAAACTTTTTGAAGTTTGTGGCTGCAACAACACAAATAGGAAAAGTTCAGATGTTCCTTGTTCTCATTGTTTGTTCAACTTATCACAAATGTATGCTTTAAACTTTACATGATGAATTGAGACGTAAAAGCAAAAAAGTTATTTATAAGTAAATAAGGGACTAACCATGTACTCTGCATTTCACCATGTTTCTAATACACCTAATCAATATAAATCATACAGTGCTGGATATTATGGGTCATGTAATGCTTTATGTAATTACCTAATTAACTCCATGCAATGCTGTGAAGAATTTTACACAAGCCAGAGTGAAATCTGTTTTTACAATCCAATATTCGCTACATGTCGTTAACAAGCTGCTCAAGAACGGTTCATTGTTTCCATCTATGATGTAAATCTATGTGTAGGCATGCAAGCTGAATCACACAAAGACATAGTTTTGGCGCACTCACACACTCATGGACTCCAGGGTCAATTTATAATCTTGAAGATGACTTTCCCATAGTCCACTGCTCCAGTTATTGCCCTTCCATGTAATTTGATTTCAGGGAAATTAAAAACTGATTGCACTGGGGTTTTGGTCCAGCCCACCAATGCAGGAACACACACAAAACCATTAAACTCACTTCTCACCACCAGACACACACACACATAGTGCTAATAGTGAAATCCTCTTAGTTTAGTAGATGATTTCTAAGAAGTTGCAACATAGCAATTACATGTGCCTTCTGTCACGTGCCAACAACATCTGTCAACGATATTAAAAGCCTCATAATCTGCTGCATATATTATTGCATGTCTGCAGCTGTTTCTGTTTAAGAACTTCAACATTTAGGTTTTTAGTCGATTTTATAAACAGATGCTCGGTTGTTTTTGTGTGTTTTGTTAAATATTAACTTAAGCATAACATGTAAATGACATAGTGTCAGAAAACAACTTTTCTTTTTTTTTTTGTTCTTCGTTTGATGGGAGTCAATTATGTCTCCATACAGTCAGTGCCAGAAAAAGAGAAACTATCTGCATATGCATATTGGTAGTTTTACGTTCTTATCAATATCAAACTATAGGTGCAAATTGTATGTTGATTTGTAAACAAATGATGTTGCAAAGTTTAGGAAAAGGTGTTTCATTCCAGCCATCACAATAGTTTGACACACATTAGTTCATTTATGTAGGTTGAAATTATGGGAGACATCTCAGAGTGCTTTATAAAAAATAGCATGAATGTCTGTTCAGTCAGTCAATCATGTCTTTATCACTTTCAATCCAACCACATAGAGTCCCAATATCCACACTATTAAAAGATTTGAGGTTATTCCCCAAAATACACAAGTTTCTGTGGTTTGCCTCAGGCTCTCACCTGGAATGTGCCTGGGTAAAGCTTTATACTGAAAACCAATAAGAGCATGATAAAGACTGTAAGACCATTTCTTCAAACGATCCAAATCATATCTGTACAATTTGTTTTAAGAATGGGCACAAACCATTTTTCATTTTGCTCAGATAGATGCCAAGTAAGATCATTTAGAGAGAATGAAACTTTAGCTTATTTTTCTTGTCGGATTAGTTTTGTCGTTGTTTCACTCTCAATTAGTGGTTGGAGTTTACCATAAGAATCTAATTTGTCATTCATGACCTCGATTTTCTCAAACTGAGTGGGACTACTGCATTTTGGAAGAGAAATTGTGCTGGAAGTAGGATTAAGAAAAACAAGGTGGTTTCTTGGTGGCAAATGTATTACTTAAAACCACTGCTCGTCTTGCTTTAATTCTTGAATTTTAAAGAGCAATGCATGCATTTAATGATACATCGATTTTGTTCCCCTCTTTTTTTAAAAACAAATAAATGCCCCAATAAACAGTCTTTATTGATTTTACATTTTAAATTAGGAGCAGCTAAAAATAAGTAGTGTGACAAAAAGAAAAATCAATGTTAAAGCTCAGTGGATTTTTTTCACCAATTTGTTAACTGTTTGAGATGGAAAAAATGGGAGAAGCAATAAAGTTAAAAATCAATTAAACTTAATCTAGTCAGTGCTTTAGATTGACATTCCTCATCCAAAATCCAGATTATCTCTGTAGGATCTTGAAGAGTCCTCTTAGTGTAAACCGAGGATGAAGTAAGTTTATCCTTGATGAAACGTGTGAGCTCCACATTCATTTTAAAACAGAATCCGTTCTGCATACCCCATACCACTTTGCCATGATCATTTGATAGTTCAATAGTTATGTTGGCCTACAACCAAGGCTACAACCTCAAGCTTATCCTGCACAAACTAAGTCCTAAGTAGCCTAATATATTGTAAGAGCTGCCGCTTCCTAGGCTCTGCCGCTGCTCTGACAGCTGAAGAAATTAATTTACAATGAACTTCAGGATTTTTGAACATGTCTAAAAACTCTACTATATAAGTCTCTAACACAGAACCTCTAACAACATAAGGTAGTCTGCAAGATCTAACAATCTTAAAACATTATACCCTGAATGAAGATATTGACAGACGACTATGTCAGAGAAATGAGAAACAGAGAGTGCAAATAAAATTTTGAAAATGTTACAAAGTTTTGAAGTTTGGGATTCCGCCAAATCACTGTGAGAGCAACTATCCAGAAATAATGTTCACTGTTGTTCCAAACATGGAGCAAACATAAACCTTCCCAGGCGGCCAAGAGCATTCAGTCGACTAAATAAGGAACTTATGAGGAACTTTTTAAAGTAGTGTATGGTGGTAGTGTGATGTTCTGAGGCTTCTTTGCTGTGTCAAGGGCAGGTGAAACTTGCTGTAATTGATGGAAACTGAATTTTTGCTCTATCAGGAAATTGTGATGGTTAATGTCCAGCTATCAGTTTTTGACTCTAAACCCAAGTAGATTAAATTATGCAGCAGGACGGCGATCCCAAACCCACCAGCATACTCACCTCTGTGTGGATAAGTAAACCAAAGAGCAGGTTAAGGACTGTCCTAGTCAAAGTCTGGATTTAGATCTGTCTCTTTGCAATCCTCCTGCGTTGCTAAATGAAAACAATTCTGCAAGTAGGACTGAGCCAAATTTCCTTAACTGTGGTGTCTGGTTGCTAGTAATTCAATGGCACAAGTTATTATGTTTAGGTTTTGTCTCTTAAGAAATGTAATAATTATTTTAAAAACGATTTTGCATGTGTTCAAGTCTTCTTTGCATTATAAAAAAATTGGTTGATGAAAATAAATATTGGCAAATGTGGCAAAGAAGTAAAGGTGCAGAGCACTATTAGCTTATAGCACAAAGATAGAACATATTCAAAAAATTCACATATATATAATCCAGTCATTTTTGGTTTGTCTATCCATACAGTTTATGCAGCATACAGATGTTTTATATACAAATGTAAATAAAACAGAATGATTAATATTAACTAAATGTTGCGGTGTTAATATCACTTTGAAAAACTTAGGTGAGAAAATCCTATGGAGAAATACACTGCTACATTTATACTACAGATTTATCTCCAGAACTTTTCCATCCTGGACAAGTGGATGACTGACAGATATTTTTTATTGCTTCCTCCCCTTGTCTAAACTTTTATTGCTTCTACTGTCTGACCTTTTTGACTGTCTCTATTATGAAAACTTGGCTATGATGTCTGTCAGGAAGATGGCATCAGACACAATCAATCTGATGTTCCAATAAGACCAGTGATGGTGATAAAATGTCAGCTGTTTTTGATCCCTCTGCTCAATGTTTCTCTTCCTTGCTGCTGTTGCCAGCCTTTATGATAGGGAGTCTTATCTTTAAATTACCTCCCAAGGATAAAGTTTATCAGATAATGAACAAATTACATTATATATACACACATTTCTTTTATATAAATATATATAACCCCCGTGTGATACCATCCGCTTTAATGAAAAATTACCTATTGACTCAAGGAAATCTACTGCAACCATTAAAACACTGAACAAAACATTCAACATGGCTCTACAGTTTCTGTAGTGGTAGATCTTCGTCAACTTTTCAAATACTGCACTATGGTCCAACAGAACCAGCACTGTGGTTCTTCCACAGTCTGCATTTATGTGAATGTCACTGAACACTTTGACGAGTGTAGTCTTAGTACTGTGGTGAGCATGGAAATCGGACTGAAAGACGACAAAGCAGGTAGTTGTTGTTAAGAAACTAATTAACTATTGAATCACAAGTTTTGTTGATCAGTTTTTTGATGAATGGAAGGTTTGAGATGGTCTTGCAATTGTGCAGTTGCACAAGTGCAAGACAATCTTGAGGGGACCTGGAGGTATCTGGGAGGCTGGTGGTGGAAACGGGGAGGAGGTGGGTTGAAGCACAACTGAAGCAGGTGGATCTGTGGTTGCTTTGTCTTTTGAAGGAGCTCTTGGCAGGTGATTGGATCAAGGTAGAGAGGTGGTGCGTCCTAATTGGCTGGGGTGAAGGCGTGATAAGTGATGCTGGAAGAGTCTTACAGGTTGAATGTCCGCCTAGGGCTTCATTTCAATCAGATCATAATCAATAATAGGGAGAACTTTAAGGTGTGTTTCATTTAGAGTTGGCTTCTGCATAAGGGGGATATATTCTGAATCACAGGAAGACATGAGGCAGCATAAATACGTATAATGAAAAGATTCACTTGTCTCTACATTTGCCTTCTTTCCCAGATTTTACAGTCTTTTTGTACGAAGCAGCGGACATGGAGGAAGATACCATTGGGTTTAGTCACAGTAACCGGTAGGATAAAGAGACATACTTGTTTTGGATATTTCATTTAAGAGTTGCGACAAAACTACATCATTCGTCTGTTTTTGTTTTTTCTTTAACAGCTTTTACTAAATGAATACCTTTGTATTTTGAGTGATTTTTCTGGTCTATGAACAGATTTTCCTTCCTCATCAGTTCGCAAATCATTCCTGGTTTCCTGCAATTTTCTTCCTCGTCTCCATAGTTTCCTCGAAGATCCCTTCCAAGAATCTCCTGCGCAAGTCCACTTGCTATTCCTCCGGCTGCACTTTTGGAAACCTAAATCATTCACCCATTTGAGGATGCCTGTCCATCCTCAAATGCTCTCCTCTCCACCGCTGAACCCTAGAAACAAACCGGGCCACTGCCATCAGTCAAAACACTCACCAGCTCCCAATCAAACTCAGTTTCTGTTGATATGCCTAGACCACTGACATCACCTCAAACAGCAAGGACCCCTCGTCCCGCCTACCTCTCAAAGTCAACTCGGAAATATTTATCTTAAATAAACCTTTCAAATGTTTCGTGACTGTAATTACTGCATCAGTAAACAACATGACAAGGACTATTCATTGGCTGCACAGGTCTCTGCCACTATTTTTATACCTAATGAATACTAAAGAAAATTTTCTTCAATAACGAACCAATCTTCTGTATTATGGAACTTCTAGAATACAGCAGCAAAATAGTTTGTCCCCGATGGTGCTTGCAATTGTCATGACAACAAAAGAGCTCCTAATTGCCTTTCAGGGCAAAACTAAAAAAATATTTCAGCAACAGTATGACTACATATGGCAAGTTAAAGAAATGTATTTCCTGGACTTGTGGGAGATGTTATGAGTATCTCCATCTTGCAGTCTGTATATATGTGAGTCATGTTGGCTGTGAGCCACAAAGATTGAGAGACAACATGTGGAATTGTGTTGAGAAACTCCTAAAGAAGTGAAGGAAAAGAAGGGTCTGTGACAGAGGAGAAAATAGATGACTGCAGAGAGATAAATTCAGGTGTCCACTGCAGGTTTACGGCTATCTTCTCAGCGAGGCTGCAGAGTGTGCTCACTTGATTTATTTAGCAGTGTGTTCAGGCTGTCTCTCCTACGGCAATGTGGATAGCTTCTTTTCACCACTGACATGTTTTTTCAGGTGCAAGGAGAGTTATGTTTTCTTTTTTAACATCATTTGTTAAAACTATTTGTCTTCCAGTTCAACTGCACCTGGTTTTCTAAAGCTGTGATTCATTTCAAGTACTGTTTTTACAGCACAGATCAGGAGAAAATTTGCAATTCTTTTTAATTATGGCCTAGTTGATGTTTATGGTGCAAAATTGACTGTGCAGAAAAAACAGTAAATACAGTTTTTGTGTAAATGTAATATCAATTCATGCAAGAAATCTATGCTACTCATTTCATGCCCAAAAGGTTTATTGAGTGTTTTGTTATGCCAAAAAAATACAGTATTATCAGCCACATTTATAATGGCAACCTTTAAGGACTCTTTGTAATGTGAAAACAACCTCAGAAATGCACTTTGAATGCTTCATTAAAAACTCAAGATAATGATAATGGTAACAAATACTCATGTTTATGAAATAACGTAATGAAAAAAGTGCAAATAATCAGTGTGGGCAGTAATACGTCATAATATGATGATACATGAAAAGCAATTAACTGTTATTTCTAAGGAAACTGATCACAGTCACTTTCTCTCCATAGCAATCTGAATCATATATGGAACATTTGGACTAACCTGTAAAAAAATGTTTTGCTGTTAGAAATATTAACCAAGTCAATTAACATTGATCAATTCACAGCAGAAGCAAAGCAACGGTACAGTTCATATCCAAATACCTGGACTTCAGTTCAAACTTGTGCAGATTAATCAAATCTATTCCACTAAAAAGTGAATATGAATTTTAAATCCAACTTCACAGTACATTGGAGACAAGGTTTTTCAAATAACTCACTAAATTTTCAAAAAGCTGTCCAACAGACTGCATCAACCTGACTTTGTGTTTTCAGGTGCGAGAAGAAACTATGAGAACCACATTCAGACACAGACAAGGTTTTCCACACAGGAAATGTTCACACTGTGAGATGCAAGAGTTTAACCAGTTGATCAGCATGTCAACACGACACAACACCAGCTCTGAATCACTCATCTCCTATCTTAATATCTGTGACTGGGACAGAAATTGATTGTCTTTCTCATGCAGGGAGAGCTGCCCTTCAGAGGACTCACACAGTGGGAGAGTGTTATCGCTCGCTGACATATTGGATGCTACAAGAGGCAGACTGATCAAACACGCCTGAATCAACATTGGCAGCCTGGGACAAACACACTGATTAAAATGCCATGGCACTGACAAATGACAGGCCACACATGCAAATGACCAGACAAATTCGCTGTATGGATCACAGAACTTGTTCCTTTTTTTATGTTCGTTTTTTGTGGTATTGATGCAACCTTTGTGGGGACTGCCGAGAAAGTCAGTTTGATGATTTTCACTGTGTGGGGTGAGTTGATAGAAACAATTTGAGACCCACTAACATCTGTCAGATGGTTGGACAGAAACGGCTTAATGGACGTCCTGCTTCGAGAGTTATAATTTACTTTCTCCTTTTACAGAAAGGGTTTCATCTTAAAACGTAGATATGTGATTATGGCACTAGTTCGAAGTAAATATATTTAACAAGGTAAGCAGTGGCATACACAGACATTTTGGGGGTCAAGTGCTCAAGTGGAGAAAAAAGGGACCTTGTGCGGCACATGGTACCACATGATGCCTTGGCAGAGTAAGATTTATCACAGACACGGCTATAACACGGCTTGAACACAATCTATTTCAAAATCACATTTACATATTTCAGATCAGTACCAACATGTTGTCTGATGCAAATGTTTAATAATCTCCACCTTTAGGAAAAAAATTACTTCAAAACAGTTTTAAGTTTATTATACAAAATTCTTAAAAAACAGAGCCCCGTGTGTAATGAGATACTCTTATCTCATTCTGTAGTTTTATAATAAAATATTATCTGCACCATATAACCTTACGTTGTAGCAAAGCAGGCTACCCTGACAATTTTGCCAGGTAGATCACAGTGACTATTCTACAGCTTAAATCAAGTGTACCTAGATAAAGAGTTAGAAAATCGTTATAGTGCAATGTACTCATTCAGTTCAAAACAGCATGTATTCACAAAATTCACAAAAGATGCTTAACAAACTAATGGAATAAGTTATATTACTAAATAAACTCCAAGTACTTTTAAATGAATTAGTAAAGTCCTCCAATATCCTACAGTATAAATGTGTACAAACCTCAATGTAGCTTTAAAATTACAAAATACATAATTTCATCATTTTTACTTGCACAGAATTCAAAAATACATGCCACACTTTTACTGAGCAGAACTTTATCAAATGTATTTTTAGTAGTGCAAGAATTGTAATGCTACCAACTCATTTAGCCTTATTTATGTATTTAAATGAAACATTTAAAATACAGAGGTAACTTGTCTACTGCAATCTAGTAATCCTAGAATTCCAGAAATTCCATGAACGTTCCTAGAATGAGACAAGGAGCTACTTTTAGTATAGGACTCTTTGAGAAAATATATTCTTTATGCTCTACAGTTGTTCTATAAATTTAAATTATGATCGGCATAGAACGCAGAATATAATCACCTTAATTAGGAATTCAAATCATCAGTAGAAAAGCAACAAAAAAGTAACAATGAATAAGTTTCCATTGTTACTTTTCTGTGTTCCTGTGTCACTCATCTGGTTTTCCAGTAGCACCTATGCTGCTGAAAACATAACAGTCTCATGCAGTTCATAAAACTGACAAAATGTGATATTGATCCAGGTCCAGGGACAGGACTTTCTCTTCTCACTTTGTCATTTTACAGTGAAGAAATGACAGTCTGCTACTTTCATCCGGACCTTGTAGAATGACATTTTAACAGAGTAGAAGGATTTGGAAAGATCTGCAGAAGCCTAAAAGCTCTAAAGGAATGATACACCGAAATGGGTGCCATTACACCATTACACCATTTATGTGTAATGGCATGAAATTATACAAGGAAAAGCTCACACAGCCAGGAATGAATGAAGTCGTGGTTGGAAAAAAAAAAAAAAGATCACGTAGGCCTTTTGCAAAAGCTTTGATACTTTGAAATTTACGCAAGGCATCAGCAAAACACCCACAAATGGTGTATAAAGTGAATCCCAAATGAAGACAAGAAGGGATTACTTACAGTACCTTAATATTTTGGAAGAGATAAATTGCGAGTGCTACAAAAGAAATTGGATATATAAAAATCCAAACATCTGCAAAAAGGTATTGTTGAGGAAAACCAAATTAACTATTAAAAAAACAACTAGGCTCGGGCTTTTCCTCCTGGTCCCAGGCTCTTTCTTGTATCCGAAACCGGAGCCGCAGCCGTGTGGCACAAAACAGAGACGCGCGCTACGTGTTGACGTCACAGGAGCTCAGAGTTTAATCCAATCAGTGGACAGTATAACACAAGACAGAAAAATTAAAGAAAACACAGTCACACATTAGTCACCTGAGAGAATGAGACAGATAGAGGAAAAACGAAGACGTCTTCGGAGAAAGAGCCAGCCCAAAAGGAGCTAAAAAATTGGCTATTTCTGGCTCATTTTCCTTGTGCAAGAGGTTTTATACTAGTAGGTGTGTTCTATTCAAATAAGGTGCAACACCTCTCGACCAACCAAAAGCTGTCTCTGTCCCTTTTCAAATTCAGAAAATCCCTAGAGTTCCTTCAAAAACAAAAACGTGGCTTCTCCTTTTGTTTTAAATAAGTTAGAAGCAGGATGTCTCCGATCCCCTGTTGGTTTATGGCTTTTTCACAAATTGCTGTGAAACAGCTGGAACTTCCACTGGTGATATCCTGACATAAAAAACTAATTTAAAACCTTATACGACAATTCACTCTAGACCAAAAAGTAAAGGTCAATAAGCCAAAATAAGTTTCTAATTCCAAAACTATTATTAGACTATTTTCAATTAAATCAGGTTACATTTTACAACTAGCATATTTTAAATACATTTTCTTAACAGTATCTACAAAAAGGTCCATGCAATGTCAAAAATCTGTCAAAGAAAAAACAGTTAAAAAGATAAAGTGTTACAGTGTAGGTGTTATCATTAGAGTGAAAACTGGTGTGCAGGGGTTTTGGCGAATGGCATCCAAACACTCAAAAAATATAAGGTATTCTAACTTTTATGGTAAAGTTGCAAATCTCTGTTTCATTGTTTCATGGCAGATGTATGTTACTCAATATGCTGCCAAGAGCCCCTGTCATTGGGGTATTACAATAATTGTTTTATATATTCTGAAACCTTTAATTGTAATATGAAAAATGCTATCTGCAATACCTTTTTCACAGCACTGAATGGGGAGGTTTTTATGGAATGCCAAGCTTTGTTTTAACTTTGTGCTGCCATGAGATGCTTACAAAATCAAGTCTTAATACGTAAAGTTATTTATCTTTCTGCTTTGGGACAAGAAAAATCAAGATATGCAAAAATAAGTCAGTATTACATATCCATACCTAGATCACAGTGGCACCCATCTCCAGTAGGTTAGGTCACATATGGGGCAAATGGCTTTAGCTACACAGACATAAGGGCAACAATGAGTTAGTATTTGACTTAAAGATTTTATTTTTTATGGGGATCGAAAGCTGGAGTACCTGGAAAAGACATGTGTGCACATAGAGACATAGAGAACGTGTAAACACCACAAAGCTATGGATGGGACTTGAACACCAAACTATTTTACTGTGAGAAAAAAGATTGCTAAAACCGTGGCACACTGCAGAAATCAATAGAGCGTAAACTGAGATGTCATAATTTCATGTTTGACTTTGGAAAATGCGGTAAACTGAACATATTAAGGAACAAGAATTTTCATTCCCTCGTTCACGACACATACGTTCACCTGTCACTGGCACCTCAAATCTTCCTGCCTTGAGATGTACACAACCTGACAAACAGCAGCTATCTGCATACTTTGACTTGACACAGCAAAGAGGAAGAAGACAGCAAAACATTTCCAGTTCGGAGAAGAGCATGTCGCACCACATTTATCAGCATGCAGCACCTGCAAGCAGCCTCAGGGATTCAACAAAAACAACATTCAAACAAAGTTTATTCATGTTTTCACATATACAGAGCTGTGAAAAAACATGCAGATTTTTTTATTTTACTTACTTTTTTGGTCAAATTTAGATATTTAAAACACGACATATGTTAATAGACTAAACATAATATATAATATATAACAAATAAATGTCCCTATGACACACAAACAACATAAATATGAATAAATATTTGTAATGAGGAGCTTATTTCGTTAATCACAAATTATGTATGATTTATCTATTTTATGATTCATTCATGTATTTATTTCATATCGGTGATTTATTTTTGTAAAGCTATTTTACATATTTCATGGACGTATTTCAACTGTTTGTATTTCAGGCTCTTTTTTGTTCATGCTCTTATACTCAACAAGGGGTGGAGTTCTGTCCACAATTTTCTGTGGGAAGCACAGGGTGAAGTCTGCTTCCCACAAACTAGTCCTCCAATCTTAATAACCAGTCACAGCAAAGTGTTCATCCTCCTGAGCCATGGGCGGTCCAACAAGTGTCATATTATGAATCAACTGGGTTCACCAAATCAGTATGATGACTTGATGAACCCATATCCAGCAATATGGATGAGAATTGTAACGATAAGGTCTGCTAATGAAATTGAGCAAAATGGTTTAACATTTGACTCTATTTTGGCTGGTCTCATGCCAAGGTAGTAATGTCTAACAGAATTTCTTTCCCATGTGTCGGCACAACCAGTGCCTTGATATCCCTTGTAAGCCAGGGATTTAAACTATGTCATCAGTGATCTTGTCCACAGCTACATTTATGCTGAGGGTGTGAGGATCTGCTGTTTTCCTCATCGAACGCTAGCTTTTCGCTGTGACACGCACAATGTTGGAGGCATTGCGTGGCTCAAACACCTTGATGTCGTCCAAAATGGATGAAATCTTGTCCATTGTCATGGCTGATATTTTGTGAAAATCCGGCAGAAATGCTACACTAATCGACTCAGAAATACTCTGCAGAGACACAGTCGAACGAAAACTGTCATAGGAGCTAAGCCGTTAATGTGAGACATGCACCGTATAAGGCGCACGGATTATAAGGCGCTATTTTAAAACGTTTTCCATATATAAGGCGCACCGCATTATAAGGCGCATAGAATAGACGCCATAGTTATGTTGCCACCCATCTGGTATTGAACGGGACATGATTTGTTCCGTTCATTACAAATATGGATGTTGTTGGACATTGAGTGAAACAATGTCTAATAATAAAAATGGGTCCCGAGTACTATATATAGCAGTCTGCACTAGTCATTGTTTCACTCACGGTTTTGGTGTTGCGAAATTGTGCCCAACTGCTTTCTGGTTAGCACAGACCAACCAACACGCTGCCGCCGTAGTCTCTGTCTCTCTTCCACTTTCTCTTCTCTTTAAATGTATAGTTGCTGGTCCCTTGGTTTAAGACGATTAAACCAAGGGACTTCCTAGCTTCCTAGCCGAAGCACCCCAGATAAATGCTACTTTGTTGACATGAAGAATGTCAACAAAACAGTCCGATTCCAGTCGGCGAGGAGAGCCTTCCGCGACTGGAATGGGGCGACCGGACGATGGTCACCCTTCTCCGTTTTCTATGAACATGCTGTGATTGTTAGGTGGGTAGGTAGATGTAGATGTACAGACATCGTCTATGGGTAGATAGGTCAGTCAAACTTTATTAACAAACCAGTTTTTTGACAACTATCCCAGCATGCACTGCGCGCTTCTTCTACGGGGAAAATGAAGTCGACAGCTGCTTACCGTAGTTGCTAGACCTGTAGAGGCTCAATATTTGTCCATATATTAGGTGCACCGGGTTATAAGGCGCACTGTCAGCTTTTGAGGAAATTTAAGGTTTTTAGGTGCACCTTATAGTGTGGAAAATACAGTAGTCACGTGGGACTTTCGAGGGGCGTTTCTGGGCGGAGCTTGGTAAGGTCCATTAGATATTGTTGTGATCTTATTTTGAAACATATCCAAAAAAAAGGATATTAATGCTAGAATGACTTTTGCTAGAATGCCAGAATGATTTCTCCTACATAATTGAAATGCTTCTAATAAAGTGTAAGTAAATTATTCTCAATATAAAATAAACAAATGTGCATGCACAATGTGTGTGAGTCACATACACTTAATATCAAAAACAAAGAAATTAGGAAATTAAATGTTGACCATTGTAAACATTTACTGTCTTTAAAAAAATTATAAAAGTAGTTTATTCTACAGAAAATGTTATTGACAGTATGAAACTTGGAAGATTTGAAAGTGCAGTTAAGATGTTTTGAAAATTTGCAAGTCTTTGATCATTTGTCATGCATATGTATGGTGAAAAAAGCAACTCCAACTCTTAGTGTTTCTGCAAACATAGCTTTCTTTCTACGTGCCACTTTATCAGCATCATGCTCACCAGTTTGTGTCTGACTGCGGATGTTTGCCTTAGTTGGGCAAAGCTTGCACAGCAGGGTTATCTTGCTAAAGGCACACGCCTGCAGCTGCTAGAAACAAGTAAAGGAGAGTTTGAATCAGTGTTGTTTTTGAACTAAATTCAGTTTTGCATTGAGAGTTTTGCCTCCCTTTCAGGATGATTACTTCTCTCTGGTAGAGCAGATTTATTTCCAAGATTATCTCAGAGAAAAAATAAGAGTCTTGCTGCAGTTCTCATAAAACATAATCTTAATCGACACAATGTTAGATCAGTGACACTAATCAACTCATTATGAACATATATTAATTTGGGGGTTTTAATTAATGTTTTACTATTTTTTTCACATTGGAAGGGTTACGCAACATGTACGTTCAAGTAGTTTTACAAAACCTTTTAATTTTGTATTTGATTATTCCAGTGTTATGAAGCCTTCATGGTATCGACCAAAACAACCATGTAAATTTCATATAAAAATAGTTTTGAAAATAACCTCTGCCTTATCTGTTTCATGCTGTGGGTAGCACAAGTCATTGTACAATACCCAAAATACATATTCCTTGTGCCAAAAGCATTTGTTTTGTTTTGCTTGACTTATTTTTTTTCTTTTTCCTGAACCTATGCAGAAGTCTGCAGGATTGCCCAGACAAGTTTTGATCCCTTACTCTTCAAGTTAGTTGCCAGTCTTTGTTAAATACATTCTGCTTCTATCGTTTCTCCTTAGGTAACAGTGCCTTGCAAAAGTATCAAAACATTTTGTCACCCGCAGCCCAAAACCTTTGCTACATAGTGCAGACCAAGGATTAGACCAGACAGCTCAGAGTTAAAACTGTGAAGACGTTTTGAGGAAGGAAAGGTTATAAAGGAACCTGACCTTACACATTATAAGAATGTGTCTTCATTATCCTAAGAAAAACAGCCTCGTTTAACAAACAAGCTATAAAGCTCATTACTGGACCTATTAATGATGTAGCTCATGTCATATACTATGAATGAATGGTTGGGTAAAAGCTGAAAGCTTAGTAGCCATAAGCATAACCATCAAATTTTAAAAAACCATGTCAAATTGTGTCTGCAGCTCTGATTTTGTTATGCTTCAGGAAGGTGAGGGAGAGTCTCTCGTTATTAAATGTTTAATTGTTCTCAACAGTCATGCAAGTATTACTGAGATAACAGAACATATGGTTGGTTATAAGAGGCTTTGTCTTCTGTCACAATTTTAGACACATTCTGTTTTGTAACAAGAAAATATATTACTTAAAGCAGCTTTAAAAAAATAATAATATTAATTTTTCAAGTGCCGTACATGTGAGGAAATTACAGAAGGAGAGCAGCATATGTAAATAAGATGATGAATAAAATAAAATGGGATAAATGTCATGCTAATTGATTCATTCAGTTCATGAAGGTGACCTTGCACATCACAGTTTAATTGTTGGTCAGAACCTGCTTTTCATCTCTCATTTGATTAAGACATTTCTTTCCATGAACTGAGTCAATCCTGACTCGGTTGTTATGGAAACTCATTACTTTGCTGAACTCTGAACAGTTCAAATGATTAATCTGGTTATTATGGGAGCCCTGCTGCTCGACAGGACACTTTTCAATGTAAAGTCCAAAATCACACAATGTGAGAGCAACGGCAGCTAATGGCCCAAACCGGTCACCACAACGAGGTTACTTTTTCAAGATTAAACCAGTAATGATAGAGCTGTGCAATCAGACATGTTGAATGTTGTTAACACTCTCAACTTCTTTGCCTTTGTTTAACAACCAATATAACAGCTGCAGTAAAGCTGCATGAAGAGACAATGGAGTTCTGTGTTTTATACATTTGCCTTTGCTTTGACAAAAGATTTACAACAATCATTCTTGCCTTTTCAAACCGCTTATACGCACATTAATTTTAACATTGTAAGTTATTTTTATTGCTTTTTATTTCCACTGAAAAACAAATCTCTCTTGTTTGCAGACTGAGAAGTTATTTTCTGTTTTGGAGAACTGGAGCTCAGCTGCATTTGAGACCACACTTTGGAAAATTAATCAACTAATAATCAGAATAAACACAAAAGCACACACAAAATAACCCAGAATGTTTTGAAAAAAAAAATACAATTTAACACAAAACCACACAAAACTCAAATCCAAAGAAAGAAGTATAAAGTTAAATGTGTTAAAATGCAGGAGTGCCAAATAAAACAATGGCAAAAGTTAATTTCTGCCACTTCAGAAGATGAATGAATTTTTTTCCCTCCACTGTAGCTGTAAGAGAAACCTTCATGTTTCCAAACGGTAGAGTACAGTGACAAGCAGGACTTGATGTAACACCTTAAAGTTATTTCACACAATTGCATTAGTTCTGCACATAAATATTCTGTATGTGTTCAGGTATAAGCCAACACTGTATTCAGTCAGTATTTCTGCATACCAAATCAACAGGGTGGTATTAGATATCTTCAGTTTGCCTCTGTGTGTAGTTGCACCCCACTATCCATGGACTTGGAAGCTTTCTGTTCTGTTTCAAAAAGAAACTCTTTTTCTTTTGATTAGGAGAGCTTCCAAAAGAAAGTGCATATTTACTTACTTCAATCTCACCCACCTGTATTGCAGAATCATTTGCAAAGCACAAGTACTAACGCTACACCTTTGCATGTTTTCATCAGATGGATACACACTTGGTAGGAAGGTAGTTCATTTTCTGCTTAGAACAATCACCAATTATGCTCCTCTGGGATTTTACGGTTTTTTGGCTCTTGACATAATATTTAAATGGGCTAAAAGTTTAAATCTTCAAAGAATCTGCATTCCACAATGTGCAGATAAATTGAACTCCTGCTATTTCGCTGTGTAGCATCTACTATTTTACTGTAAAAGCAAAACAGTATAGTGAAAGTGTGTTTTTTGCTGGCTTAAGTTTTTATTTTAAAATAAACTACAGTGGCCTATGTTTTCTTGTACTAAACCACAATAGAACTGCTCCAGTTAATCCTATTATTTCTGTTTTCCATAGTGCCTGTTTATTCACAGTCCTAAGTAAGATTTTCTACTCCACTTTTGGATCGATACTTGGGGACGTGCCCAGCAATAAAAGATAGAACTCATTTGTACTACATTTTAGTTAATCGTCTTGGGGCAACATTGCATGATACAGGAGAAAGCTACTTTTTAATAAAAGAAAAACTTATATCTGGCCTTCTGGCCAACTAAGAATAGTTGCTCTGATTCTGGGGAAATGAAATCAGTATCTGCTTAAGGTATCATCTTTTCTAGATTTATCTTTTAAAATAAGTGAATAACAATACATGAACTTTAGTTTATTTTTTGACATTTACCAACACACACCTTCAGTAATGTTAATTATTCAATTTGACTTCACATAGAGAGCCAAAAAAATATAAAGGGTATTGAAGTGAAAGACCCAAGGCTTTGCCTTGATTTATTCATTCAATAGGCAGCAAGATGATCATTTTTCTCCATTTGGCTGCATTAGCCCTCGGAGGAAAAACTATTTAAGTGCCAGTAAGCAAGATATAGAGAGTGGTGTGGGGGGAAAAAAACAAACCTTTATAAGAGATGAATCTCATTCCACCTGATATGATTGCACTGCTTGGCCAACCAGATGAAACACACATCTATTTCTTCATTTTAGTACAACTTTTGTCCCCTTTGAGACATTATCCCCTACTCATATCTGCTAAACAATAACCTAATTTCTTCATCTAACCATTAGGAAACAAATGAGTAACTTCTTCTGGCTTGTACATGCTGGTGGAAAAGAGGAGCACCGGATATGCAAGGCTGATAATAAAAGAAAGCATTAGCAGGAGGAGCTGCCTTCTGGACTTACCAGTTTATTGAGGTTGCATGAGCTCATATCTCACTCTTAAATCCATAATTCAACATATTGGTTAAGGGAAGATGAATGAAGGAAATTGTCTTTATTAAATTGCTCTTCCTACAAAGGGAGAAAATCCAAAGGTCACATAGTTAAGAGGTGGTAATAAAAATGATAAATTCTTAAGGCTATATTGGGGTGGCCCCTTTGAGTAGTTAAAAGGTCTGTCTCATTTCTCTGATATGACGTTAACTTTATGTGTGGCATGCAAATACAAATTTTCTCATTTATTTAGGGGATAAATAAGAGGCTAACAAGGATGGCATAAGATGGCTAAGGCTAAATATTGTGTGATGACATAATTAGTATCCACACTGCTGAAAGATGTCATGACCTACATAATCTATATTTTTGAACAAAATGTGATGAGTGTTTGAGAACTACTCTGTGTTGCAGCTGTGAACATGAGTTAATTTATTGTAACCTCACTGAACCGAATGTAAATCTAGATCTTGCTAAAAAATAAACTGGAATAAAATTGTCTATTATGCATGTGAAAAGGTTTATTGTGGGTCCTTGTTAAAAGTATTACCGCTTCTTCTTCGTCCATTTTACTGAAAACAGAGAATAGACCTCCACTTTTAAAAAAAAATATTTAATTTGTTACATGTAATCAAATTAAGTTTGTCAAACTTACTTTATTTAGACTTGAATAAACTTAATTTGATTACTTGTAACAAATTAACTAAATTTATTTAATTTGGATCACCTGTGTTTTTCAGTGTTTGGGTTATTTGCTTTCACAAACTCAGATGTCTTTTATGGGGGAATTTATGTGATAGATGAAGACAAATTTCACACTATTTGTGAGTGAGAATAAAAAAATGCATATTTTATTTTATGCCTATGCACACCCTTAGTCAATACATAGAAGCAGCTTTCACCAATCACTGTCTTTTGGAGTATATGCCAGCTTTACACAAATAAAGGTTAAAATATTTTCTCTTTCTTGTTCACAACAATGTTCAGGGACAGAGAGTCATAATCTGTGAACATTTTTAAATCTTTCAATAAATTCTCAATTGGATTAAGTCTAGACTTTGACAAGGTCAGCTAAGCACATGAATACACTTCGACTTAAACCATGTAGTCCTGACCTGCTGAAAGGCGAACATCTGACCTATTATCTACTACAGACTATTTTCTACATCATTTCTCCCATATTTTCATCTATTCTGACCACCTGAAGGAAAGAATCTCCACAGCACAATGTTGTAACCACCATGTTTTGCATTTTACACGTTTAATTTTGTTCTCTCCTGGTCAGAGCACTTCTTCCAAATGTCCCATACATGGAGTGCAGCCACCAACCTTTCATCACTTTCATGTTACTATGGAGATGGATATGAGTACTTTTGTTCCTGCTTTTAGTCCTCCATATTTCACAAGCTTTTCAGATCCCATCATCCAAGTAACAATTTCACACTTTTTCTGAAAGTAATTACATATTCTCTACTTTGATTAGGCTGAATCACTCTGTTGAATTTTTTTTTTCCCAATTTAGATTTCCCCTTCTCCAGTTGACCATCATTCTATGCATACTGATTGTTTTTTTTATAAGTGTGCATTATGGAAATAAAGATATGCAGTATTATGTTACTGTTTTAGCAAAAAAAAAATCTCTCAGTCAGGCCTTCAATTAAGCACATTTTATAGCTAAAGCAGATGTTTGGCAGGTAAATGGGTTCACAGGGGAGGTAGATGCTTGAGGTGGTGAGTTGGTGAAGCAAATTAAAAGTAATTGACATGAAGAGAAAAAAAACCTCTTAAAAAACAAATTTGAGAGTCGTTATGTATGTTCTGTAAATGAGCATACGTAGAGCCTAAAGGTTAACATTTATCTTAGAAAATGCACAGATAAATGTTTGATTCCTCTCAATATTGATTGGACTGTTCTGCTTATATCCTACAAATATAAAAATAGCCACTAAATAAGCAGTTAAGTTAATGAGCTGATGCGTTTGCAACTTTTTGAGTGCTTTGGTATTCAAAAAGATTTCTTGTCTTTGTTTCCTTTTTAAAAGTTAAGAGACCTAGAAATGTCCTTAAGCACTTTCTACTGAATGTCACTGCTGAGCCTGTTCTTTACTTTCAAAGTTTGAAGCAGCCTTTAAAAACCGAGCTTTTCTCAGGAAGTGAAATTGGATCTAAAAAATGAAGCTGAGCGATACTTTCACACCTGTAGGCAGTTATCAAACAACCCAGTAATTCAGGGTTTGCCAAGTTGAAATCTCACTACTAAACGGTGCATTGAAAGGGCTTGGTGAGATTCACAGAGCACGCAGAGAAACTATTGAAAGACGCACAGACAGTGGCGATGCAGTGAGAATTCGCACGGTCCCGACGACAGTCGTCCCAACAACAAACCTCATTTGAAACTTCATCACAGCGGTCCGCGTCTGAAGTGTGCAGAGCAGCTGGATGAGAGGGATTAGTTCAGGGAACGAGTGGTGTGGACAGATGACAATAAAATTGAGCACTTTGGCTCCAGTCAGTAAATCTGCGGCGAGGGGAAAGAACGGAGCACTCTCTGAATAAAAGAACATCTTGGCGGCTGGTTCGCATGGGGGATTGGAAATGTTCGTCTGTGAGGTGCCAGGGCCCAGATGGACAGAAAACAATTTACACAACAGGATCTCATATTATGTCAGCAAAACAAGGAATCAGCAAAAAAAAAAAAACAGGGTGATTTTTCATTTTCATTTTTCAGAACAATGGGCAAGACAATCGACGTACCAGCCAACGCTCGGCTCCTGAGCAGCAAAGAATATCGCTGGCAAAACCTTCAGCTGAACGCCCAAAGAAAATTAGCAGCAGAAACTTAGAAACAGATTTATAGTTGGCTGGGATATTCCAACATTACAAGTAAGCAAATTCATTATTGCAACATAATATTTTCATTTTAGTTAATGACTAAACTAATAACCTTATTTTAAAACATTCAAGTTGAACTCATTACTTTGTGTGCCTATTAGATGACTGTATATTGTGTAAATCCACTGAATATAATCAGTATAATATTAATCGGATGGTTAGCATGAATTAACTCAAACAAGACACTGTGATCTACCTCAGTTTTGGGAAAAGATTGTATACAAGAAGTGAAGATAAATGAAAGTAAACAAATCTGACAAGTACACAAGCTATGCTGCAGAAAAGATAATTCAAGTTGGAGGAAGGTGCATGCATACCCATAAAGCCCATTTGTTTTGAATCTTACTTTTTGTTTGTCTAATAATCTGAAAAGTGTGATGGTCATATGCATTTAATGCAGAAGTAGACTTCTGAAAAAGTTAGCAGAAGTCTATTTTATGAACGCCCAGAAGCTTTATATTTTTCCCAGCTTTATTGTTTATTGTTCATCTTTATGTTCCTCCATTCGTCTCTATGACTTTAACTCCCCCGAGCCATGCTAATAAACTGTTTACCTTCCTGCTATTCTTTGCACAAACCTTCAAATTCTCAAACAAACCTATTTTATGTACGGCATAAAAATGGCTTTTGTTTTTTTAGTTTCACTTATTACAGTTGTATGTGTGAATTTATTCATTATCGTATTGTTTTTTTCCACAGTACAAGGACAATCTTCAATGAGGTTGGCTGGTTTTGTAAGCAAGAGTCAAATTGTGATGAGCTTGTTCATTAATTTTTCCCTCAATGTAAGAAGAGTTGTTTTTTTTTTTTGGGGGGGGGGGGGTTACGCCTGACATGATATCCATCCATCCATTTTCTTGACACCCTTGTCCCTCAATGGGGTCGGGGGGTGCTGGTGTCTATCTCCAGCCAACGTTCCAGGCTGGAGGTGTGGTCACCCTAGACAGGTCACCAGTCTGCAACACAGAGACACACAAGACAAACAACCATGCACACACACACTCAGGGACAATTTAGACAGACCAATTAACCTGACAGTCATGTTTTTTGGACTGTGGGAGGAAACCGGGGTACCTGGAGAAAACCCACGCATACACAGGGAGAACATGCAAACTCCAAGCAGAAAGACCGGGGCCGGGAATCGAACCCACAACCTTCTTGCTGCAAGGCAACAGCTCTACCAACTGCGCCACTGTGCAGCCCTCTGACATGATATAACCTTTCCAAAAGCAAAAAAAAAAAAATCAATTAAAAACAAAAACCTTTGAAAGCATTTAGAGCTTTAATTTACATTTTGAAATCTTTATTTTATTTTGAAGCATTTCCTACTTGCTTGTATTTATGATTAAAGAGTGTTTTATTCTTGTGTGTGCATGTGTGAGCGGCTCTCACCGTCATTGATGTGACATGTCTCGGTTTCTAACGCTCTGTCTTCTCTCTCCTGTCCCACATTTCGCCCCCTGCCTCCCGAAACACCCATAAACCAATGTGATAATGTCACCGATATTGATGCACCCTCACCGGGAAGGCTGTGAAGATTAACTAGACAGTGAGACAGGGGAGAGAGACACATGAGGGAGGAGGCAGAGGAGTTGCTGCAAAGTGAATTACCAACAGCCGCTCAGACTGAGAGAGGACAGCGAACAGAGACAGCAGAGATGGAAAGGAGGGAACAGAGTTCATGTGGTTCAGAGGCAAAATCCATGCCAATGGGATACAATTCCCTTTGGTCTCTTGGGGGAATCCACTGACTTCCTTCCTGCAATTACAGAGCCTCGTTTCCTCTCTTAATCCATCTGAATGTTTGTTTGTGTCTGTTTGTGCTACCTATTAGTGCTCTCTCATAAAAAAAGCCACCCTCCTCTGTACTAAAGCCCTCATTACTGGCAGAAGCTTTTTGTGCTTTTCTTCTCTGCTGGCAGTTGGAGTCTTTTTTTTTTGGTCAGTATGATTAACTTTGCATTGTGGAAAACACCAAATTACACTCATTACACTCGCGAGATAAAAGAGGAAGAATATTCCAATTAAGAAGAAGAGGCTCACACTGACAATTATGATAATTTAATCCAGGTAATTACAACTGCTAATTGATGGACACCCTCATGTCAGCTAGATCATATGAGATTTTTGTTAAAAATAAAAGTTGTGTTGGGACAAATTAACAGTTTGCCGAGCTCCGACTTACCGGTACATTCTCTAACTTCAGGATTTTATGTGGGAGTTCAACAAAAAGTGTGATATGATTGTGATGGGGAAAGAATGGCTTTCAAAATTTCAACAGGCAAAAATGAAATGTATTTTTTTATGTTTTCTCTGTCTCCCTGAGCCAAATCTGTGCAGAACCACCTCACTGCTGCAGTTTGAAATCTCTAATGGTAGGTGTGTCTCTACCAGTTTATACAACGATTAATATTTTACCCATTTGTCTTTGGAAAACAGCTCATGCTCAGAATGCAAGGAGAGCAACCTCATATCAAATCTTGCTACAGATTTCTAATTTGATCTCAGTCTAGACTATGACGCAGTCATTCTAACACATTAATAAGCATTACTCCAAAGTATTTTAGTGTAGCTATTGTTCTCTTGAAAGGTGAACCTCGGCCCCAGTCTCGGAAGACTGCAGAAAACTGCTTTATTTCTATGACAAAAAATGTAGTCTTGGTCTCATGTTATTAGAGCATATCTGTTCTGAATTTTCTGTGTCCTTATGGCCTGTGGCAAACTTTAAATAGGACTTCTTAAAGAGGCAATACCATGTACTATACAGGTACATTGTGTCATTTCATAGCACAATCAAATCATTTCAGTTTTTATAAAAATGCTGCATATATCAAACATGTTGACCTTGCTCTGTTCATTGACTCTTTATGATTGTCTGTGTGAATTTGTAGTTGTGCAATGCTCTTTCTATTTTGGGGTTGTGACTGTAACAATGTGAGAGGATTAAAACTTAGAATATTGATTTAAAAATCAACCTTTCTTTAAACTTCTATCTCTGCCATGATGCTTGTTCTCTAACATCCTCTAACAAACATCTGTAAAAAACAAAAAAAAACAGATTTGTTTTTACAGAGACTGAAATTACAAAAAGATAACGTGACGTTTATCAGTTAGTGGATTTATTAGGGTATTACTTTGCCTTAGATTTTATTTCAAGGTATTAGATTGAAGGTTGTTGAATATTTATACATGCTATATTTTTCAGGTTTTTATGTGTAAAAAATATGAATGCCTTTTCAGTCCACTTCACAATTTTGAACTGCTCTTTTTGATCTAATTTATAAACACCCAGTACAATGTATTGAAGTTTGTTTTGACAAATTGTGCATGACTTCAAGAGGTATACTTTAAATACCAAAAGATAACACTGAAAACTGTGAGCATTTCACAAAGCAGAACAATTTTTGTACCAAGGTAAAAAAATAAAAAAGAAAGTTTTTATAATATTAAAGGCGTCTGAAGTGTGTTTGATGGGGCCTTGTAAAACCTTTAGCCCAGAAATAGTTGCAATTTTCATCACAGTGGGTTAACATGTCTGCTCTCAAAATAAAAAAAGAAAACTCCTGGACAGACTCAGAAGACTTTGGTGTATAAAGTTGATCCATTACTGGAGGTGAGGAATACTTTCTCTGATGGGTAGTCTCATTTCTGTAACTGCAAAATTACCTCTGAATCACAGACCAGCTGCTGAATGGACATTATTGCACCCAGAGAGCCTCAGTTTACCCTTCAGGACACAAGAGCCAAATCCACATGACACTGACAACACGGGAGAGCTGCAGGACTTTCCTTCAAATTTCTATTTTCCTCCCAGTGCATCACAAGGTTCTAATAAGCTGCTGAGATTCATGTTTTGTGTGTTCTAGTAGTGTTTGTATTAAGATGATTTCAGTGATATTACTTAAGTATCAAGATGTTACTTAAGTAAGATGTTTCTTCCTATTTATCAGGTTGATACTTGATATTGAGAGCAGTGTGATGGGTCTTGAGTCAACCCTAATTTCTCTTTAGTCCACTTCAAATGGTCAGAGCTTTTTAGATAACCCTTTAAAGTTTTGCTTAAAGTCTAAACAAGACTTTAAAGTGGTCTTGTTTAGACGTTCTCTTGCCATTTTAAGTTTTTCTTTATATTTCCAAAGCAATATAATATATAAGAGCTTTTCTTACAAACTTACAGTAATGCAATGGTTAAAATAAGAGGGTAAAAAAAATTCAGGAATAACTAATAATATGTATTTTTTTAATATACATATATATATATATATAATCTAAAAAGCAGCTTTCCAGCATTAAGAGTCTGATGCATCTTTATTATATAATGAAACAGAGTTCTAGATTAACAGGAACGGTTTTATACTCTGCTTTGTCTGCTTGACAAAACACTAGAAATACTGGATACAAAGAAATCTAAAGGCCAGACTAGATTGCAATAAATCTGAAGGCTGTGCACATAAATTGATAATGAAACTGATCAATGTGGGAGCTATTAATTTGGCCTTGTACTTTAATACATCCCATATAGGGTAGTGCATATACTTGCTGGGTAAGTACATGAGTCACTGAGTTAACTGCATCAAGAAAAAATAAAAAAAAATTGAAACACATCTTGCTTCAATCAAAGATAAATCCAACAGATAAAAAATAAAGTCTGTGACATCCCTCAGTGTGGAAAGGGTTAAAACACAATTTCTAAGGCTATTGGGCTTCCAGTAAACATTGTTGCTGTTCACAGTTGGAGTAAATGCAGTGCCGTGGTGAACCTTCCCTTAAGTGGCCAGCCAAGCACAATTACTCCAAGAGCACACAGAGGATTCATCCAGTGTGTCGCAAAACAGCCCAGAACAACATCAGTTTGTGGCGTTACACCCAAGCACATTGGAGTTATGTGGAAGGGCAATTATCAATAGTATACCATCAAGTCCTTGTCTGAATGTCTCAGAAAAGCTAAATTAAGGTTGTGGAGTGGCCTAGTAAAAGTCTATTTGCAATTTTGTGGCTCACAAAAACCCATTTGACAGGAGAGTGGGCAGAAATTGCTGCAGAGCAACATAAAAGACTACAAAAAGTCGATGGCAGACAGAACCGCCTATAAGGTTTACGTGGGTGTTATAGAATAGATCATATTTTGAAAGCTTTGTTCCCTTACTAAATGAAAGTAAGAAAAGATTTTTGTTGAAAAATCTGCATTTTGGGTTTACTGATTCTTTGTTGAGTATTAAGATTTGCTTGATGATCCTAGTTGAAAATGGAAGCTGTAAGTTGCTTCAACTTTTTCACTGCTCTATATTAATGCAACCAAAGCGCTCAGACAGCAGTTTTTCCTCCTGTATAAAAATACAGAAAAGTTTTTTGGGTTTCTTCATCATAACACGTTCGGTTTCTATCGTTCTTCACCTCACAGACACAGATCAGTGGAAGAGTGTGTGTGCTGTTTTTCATTTCATTTACAGCTTCAGCAGTGATAGATGGTGAGTCTTCTTTCTGTGCTCATGCAAATAACTGCTTTTCTTCTGCACTTTTGCTTCTGACAAACTAGATTTGTGACAGAAATCATGATGCAAATGTGGAAAATAGCACCTCTTCCATCAGCCTAAGGCTTGTTTAATCAAATATGTTTAACTTCAAATGTCACTGTTTAAAAATATGTTGTGGGATTTTTGGGAGTTTTTTCGGTGAAAGTTTGATGTGCTCATGTGCAAACGTTAATATCAAATGCAAACATTTGCAGCTCAGGTGGATTTTGTGTTTGCATTCGGTGCTCAATTTCTTCCAGAAGTCCTTGATCAACAGATTTCAAAAACCCCTTAACAGATCAAATAACCTTTTTGAAATATTAAATGAGTTTGAAATTATAGGCTGATTTTCACCTATTCTGCGTCTGATTCTAAATGTCACACAAAATTGCCGTCACTGATCGGCTACTAATTTAACCTTTCAACTTTTTGGAGCTTTTGAAGTCGTGTATGAGGTAATAAGAAGTAATAATCTGACACCAATTACCATGATTACACCCCCTCCTCGGTGTCAGAATACTGGCTGCACCAGGGTAGAAGGAGAAAATAAAGTGTTGATAAATGGAGAGAGAGGTGTGGAGGAACAGAGGAGTGACAAATGAAAACAGAATGCATGAACATGGAAGGAGGAGAGAGGCAGCCCCTCAGGGACATCACGGGGAAATATGGCTGTTTTATACAGCGCTGTCAGGAGCGGATAGATTGGCAGTAACACACAGTCGGGCAGGCGAGGTGTGCTGAGTGATGGCCGCAAATAAAACTTTGACTTTTCTTCATAAATTCACCAAAAGACAAAGTTCCGTTCAAAAGTCAGCTGAAAAAGTTTCACTGGACTTTGGCAAAAGTTGTCTTCCAAACAGAGATGTGTGGCATCAGGACATACAGCGGTGTGGACAAGTGTTTACCCCTTCATGATTCCCTATTTACTTTTACATTTTTGTCAAACTTGAGAGTCTCAGAACATCAAACCACATGTACATGTTAGTCAAAGACAACACAGGTATGCACAAAATAAAACTGTTTATGATTAAGGGGGTTTAGGGTTTGAGTCGCTGCAGATTACACACTCGCACAAAATCAGTGGATAAGGATTCTTCTGAACCCGGTATAAAGTATTATTGCGCTGACATTTTTCCGGAGAAAATGTAGATAAAACCTTTATATAAATATTCAGTAAACCACAGTACGCTATTAAATCAACGTTTCAACATATTATTAAAATTCCCTGTTTCTCTAAGTGAATTGTGAATTGCCGTCTACTGGAAAATTATGGCATTTAGGATTTTCTTGTTAACTAACGAAAGCTCAGAGCAGCTGAGAGAGTTTGAGCAGATCCTCCAGGAATCATAGCTGAGCCCTTCTAAGTTGCAAAATGTGAAATGTCCTCATTATTTCTGTATGAATTTGTTTCAGTTTGGTCAAAGTCGTACGGTTTTAATGAATAGTTTTCTTAAAGCAAAATGAAGTGATTCAGTCCTGAACGTCTATTAAGTTTGACAAACAAAAGCAAAAACTTATTATGTAAAATGTACATTTTTGAGCTTTATATCATGTTATGATGTCATTCCCTCATCAAAAACATACCTGGAGTGTTACTTTGATTCCTTTGTGCATGAACTGAATCTCATGAATCTTCCGTGGCAACCATTAGGTTCATCAGACGCTTGAGGGAACCTAGCGCCACCTGCAGTTTTCCAAGCTGAGTTTCCGTGTGACAGAGTACAATAAGATGGTCTGTCCTTTAGACTGAAATTTTGTTGTAATTTGTTCTTAAAAATTAAAATTGATAAATATACTTTGGGAAAAATAAAACACTAACAGATTCAGACTTGGTCAACGTGAATTTATCAAGTGCAACATTTCAAAATTCTAGTGCATATGATATGATAATGATTTTTAAAATCTCATCGGGGATCAAATGAGTTTCTCTTGCAGTTTACCGCTCCGTAAAAAATATACTGTATTGTGGCTTTAATGAATCATCACTAATTTGCAGCCACTGTCAGAGGGGAGTGTTTGACTGAAGCAAGGACAGGAAGTTAAGCTCTCTCTCAGGTTTTCTGCCAAGGTCCTCACGTAACTCTGAGACCTAAAATATGTGGCTGCTTTCTGCAGAAGAAACCTGCTCATGATGGCTTAACTATAGGAAGAATGGTGTTGCATTGAGAGTTTGAGTTGTGCACCGTGGAGAAACTTTATCAAGCAAAACTATTGACAGAACAACCCACACAGGCTTAAATTGAGGAGGAGTGAGAAAGTTTGAAGCCGAAAGGATTACTGAGATCATCCAAATCTGAGGTGACTGCTTTGAATCTGATAGTTTTATTTCAGGAGTTGTTTTCTAAGGGTGGATGAGTCCTTCATCGTAAGAAATAGAAGCGTTTCACAGCTCGTCTGAACTTCAAAAGCACTAAACACCCTTATGGTTCAATAAAGCAGGACGCTTTTTATTAATATTTCATAGGTTTTGTTATGTTTGTCTTGGTTTTCTTGTGTTCTTTGTCTCAATAAAGCTCTCAGTATGTATTGAGTTGCATCTGCTCTATATCTTCACTTTATTTGGCTTTTGTCTGTTGTTATTTCTGTCCCTTCCATGTTATTTTATTTTTTATATTCTCACACTCTTTCTTTAACACACCCACATTCTATGCATTGTACCTCTCAGAGTATGTAGTCTCTGAAAAGTTGACCAGGACATTCTTTATGGTTTTGTTTTTTTCTATTTTGTTGGGCAGAATCATTATGTGCAGTCCTTACAAAAGTCAGTCAGCTTTTAAAGAACACAGCACATTATATCACAAACAAAGAAATAAACTATTTATTAAGTGACTGACATCATGTGAACGTGAATAAAGCAATGTTTAGCCAATAAGAAAACATATCAGTGAAATACCACAAATTAAATGTAAGGGGGAGAAAAGTCTACTAAATAGATATTTGACGAAAACAATGAAGAGATACATTAAGTTTCAAAAAAAGAGAAACTGCTTACTAAAAAAAAGATGTTCAATTTGATCAAAACTCAAAATATTCAAGCAATAATCTTTGCACCATTTTCTGTCATGTGCACAGGACTGTGTTCAGGTTGCTGAGTGTAAGCATCCCCACCTCCTCTGATTGCAAGGTGTGACTGGCAGGTGAGCTTCCTCACAGCTGGTGCTCATCAAGCCCAATCAGCAGAAGGAACTTATAAAAAGCAGCAGATTTCACGAGACAGACGTCAGATTGTTTGGAGACCAATCCCAGTTCCCGAATCCCTCTGGGACCCATTCCCTCTGCCTCCCTGTCCTCACCGTTTTTGAGCACCTGCAAACTCACCACAAGATTGCGTCCGTCAGTTTCCTGACTACTCCTCTGGTCTTCTGGACTCCTCCTCATCCTACCGCAGAACTTAACAGGGTGTTTCCTCCAAGTCCCACCGTCCTCCCTGTCGTCTTCTGGAAGAAAAAAACAGAACCACCACAAAACACAAATGGCACCATCTGCTGATCTCACTCACCTTCTTCAGTTAATTCTAACCAACTCATTTAACATGACATCCAGGATTTGACCTTCAAACAAAGGATTGGTTTTCTCCTAACTGTCTACAATAAACTGTTCAAACTCTCAAAAAAATCTAAATTCAACTAGACTGCGGACAGAAATGTAACCCTACATGAAGGGTTATCATGTTTCACAGGAAGATAGATAAACAGCCTCTCCTCTCCTTCTTCCAGTCTTTGTCTGTCCACCATCCCACCTCCACTTCTTCATGGACAAAAAAGCAGCAGAAACAAGAAGCTCCGCAAGCTCAGACACGGGGCTCTGAAAAGGACGATGAGCTGGATTTGACACAGCCTTGACTGAGACAAAACAGGAGAAGCTCTGCCGCGAGAGTTATTAATACGCTAGTTATTCATGCACACCCCACAAAGTGTGTGAGGGCCTGTTTCCTCTGAGCTGTGTAAGCCATGAAATCGCATTGTGATCTCCAGCCAAGTATCGTTCTCTTTTAATTCCTATTTGTTTGACTTAGAGAGATTAGGCATTAATTACAGGCTAGAGGAATCAACCACACATGTAAAGGCATTCAGTAAGGCTTTTAAAATTGGAGTCTTCACAGCAGCAAGGCCGAAGGTGTACAGAGAGCTGAGACAGCATTGACTAACAGGGCACACACACACACATACACACACACACACACACACACACACACACACACACACACACACACACACACACACACCGGGCTTAACTGCTGGCTAAAAGCTGCTGTTCTGGGCGAAATCTGTCAGGCTTTAGCTGATTTTAACATCAACTTTCCTCATGAGAACAGAGAGGATTAGTGCGAGGAAGACATGCTGACCAGAGCCAAGACGAGATGAATTTCACAAACAAAAAGCACCTGAGCAAGCTCTGCAGGCTTTGCATTCTGTTAAAGCCTCCAGCAGAGCTTTCTGGTGCTGTGGACTTAATGTTAGACCACATCCACTGCATTTATCTGAAGACAACACAGTACCATGCAAGCGCAAGCAATGAATAAGACTATTATAAAAATACTTTTATTTGAGTAATTATCTTAAAGAGGTATTATTAGCTATAGTGACACGCAAAGTGTTCCAAAATAAAAATGCAATGGACAATAAGCGGATCATTCACAGTACATGACGATATTTACTAGATTACAGAGAGAGAAATAACTAAACTTTGAATCACTGAAACTTTTTATTGCAAGCTTATTGAAGAAATAAAAGTGTAAAAGACAAATAAAAACATAGAAACACACAAGAGAGCATCTACAAGTCTTTAAACGATAACGCATGTGCACTGTCCTATAGTTTTATGAGAAGAAACTGCTGCTTTTTTAGATCAGATTCTCTTGATATTAGACAGAGAAATAAATAAATGGCTTAGACTTTTAGACCTTTGTGAGGATTTTCTAAACTGAAATAATATTGATTTTGAGTTGCATTTTTTTTCTCAAGGATCTCAGAGAAAACCTTTGGCCTAGATAAATATAGCAGCCAGTGTTTGGGGAAAATCTGTTCTAATTTCATCCGCGCAATAGGAAAAGAAAAAACGCAATCCAATCATTTGGTTCCAAATCACTGATGTGTCCTTTCCCCCACCTTAATAAAAGAGAGAAATAAATTTGTCTCAATTCCAAATAATTTTCAAATAATTTCTGAATATCTTTCTGATTTTCATTGGCAGTGATCTTCAAAGGTATTTTTGGGGTTGTGACATTTTGTTGTGTCAAAACATGAATTTCATCTAACAAATAATGTAAAACACTAAGAAATTTTCTTTTCTCACACTCAGATAAAGAAATGTGGCTTTAGTTTGAGTGAGCGTCTGTCTCCCTCTGGTGGCCATACTGAACAGTTCACTAATAATAACTCTCATTTTAGCTACAACTATGCACATGTACTAACATGTGCATAGTTAACTTTTAAATTATCATTGAAAAGTTAATTTAAGAAATTTAGTTGAAAAAGTAGAATGCCTTTTGATGCATGATAATAAACAGAGAGATCACTTTCCACATAGTTCATAGCATGTGCAAATGATCTCATTGACAGTTCAGCTCTGCAGAGTCACATTTTGGTATATAATGATATAAATTTACTGCATTCAGCTTTCAAAGAACCTCCCCACAAAAAAAAAATCTGTTTTCAGGAAATTTAAATAATAACATTGGACCATTAACAGGAATCTTGAATTCAGAAATGCCAGCCTACTGAAAAGTATAATCATGTTCATCATAAGCACCCATTATTTTGTTTTGCATGAATTACTGCATCAGTGAAGTGCGACATTAAGGTAATCAGACTGTGGCTCTGCTAAGGTGTGATGGAAGGCCAGATTGCTTTGCAGCAGCATTCGGCTCTTCTGCATTGCTGGGTCTTCCTCCTGAAAATATACCGGGTATTTAGATCGTTTAGGCTATTGAAGGATGATGACACCATAGACACTCAACCTCGTGTTAACTGGCATTATCTGACAGGTATTATCTCCGGTTGTAAAATAAAAGATGCATAAATTTGTCTCTGAGCTCAAAGTGCTCAAAAGTTTCCTGGTTTTGCACTGATTTTGGATTTAATAGAAAACAGTGGCCCAACACCATCATCAGTGACTAGAAACACACTGGATCTCAAATTCCTTAGATTCTACACTTTTCTACTCTTCCTCCAAATGGTGGAACTTTGAACTCCAGATGAAATGCTACGTTATGTTTCACCTGACCATGGGGGAACATTGCTGTCACAGTTCTGTTTAGCCCAGCCAAGACGTCCTGACATGGCAGTCGATGTACAGTTCTTCTATCCCATGAGGTCTGTGTGTGGCGACGTTGCAAATTCCCCTTTTTGTTGCTTGAGCAATTCTCTCACTACACTTTTTTCTTTCCACTCACTGGACATTGGACAAAGTGCAAAACAATTACCTTTTGGAGTTTTTTCCCATGAGTGAATGTGAATGTGACCACTGAATACAATTTCTGCTTTATAAAGGAGCTTCACATCATGTTATAATATTACTGGAAACACACCTGGACTGTTGCCTTGATTCTTTCATGCATGTTTGAAAAATTGTCTCATCTCCCGTGGCAACCACAGTTGTGAAAACACCTGGGTGAACATAGCATCGCCTTCCAGATGCACCTCCTCCATGGAGCTGTAGTTTCACAGAGCACTCTTCCCCTGTGACTCCCTCTATTCAGCTCCTTCAGACTAGCCAGCAGCAATTAGCAAACCCCCGGTGGAACTGCACACCTGCCGAGCTTGTTATACAAGCTAACAGAGAAAAGATGTTGTGATGCCGTCCTGGGGGAAGAGTGTCAGAAAGAGCAGAAGTTTTTAAAGCGACAGGCGCAATTTCAAGTTATTATATTACATAGTAAAACTTCTTCTGATTTTCATTTCAGGTAATACTCGGCTAAATTGACAACCAACTAAAGATTTTAAATTCATCACACTGCGTGTGACAGAAGTGACTGGAAAAAAACAACCAACACATCCCAGTTCAATTATCATTTGTATTTATTGTTTAAATTCACCAAAGTTTTCAGCTTAACTACATCCAAGAGCATTCATGTCGCCACCGTGAGCTTAACACCAAAGTGACGACAGTGTGACATCATCGACGCCATCATGACATCACAGCATCATGAAGGGGTTCAAATTAATACCAAAGCCATCCTGAAGCCCATCGACTATGAAAGTATCTAACAGTCACTCGTGTCGAGCGAAACATTGCACATAAACTTCCAGCCGAGCTTCAAAACTCTTTCAATCTGCTGCTTTAGAAACGAAACCAAGTAAAAAAAAAAAAAAGCACTAACCATCCATCGCTTTAACACAAGTTTGTTAAATAAAAAACATGAAGGGAAGTTTTTTTCTCTCTCTCTTCCGCTCTTGTCTTCAACTACATGAGTCTGTACAGTGGGTATGGTTTTAAAAATACACTGGCAGTTCTAAATGTCCCGGGATGACATGGTAACAGTACTGTGCGTGCTTAAAGTTCGACCATCTCATCAATTCGCTTTCTCTTACCATTTTTCACTCCCACAGTGGGAAAGTGGGGAAAAAGCAGCTTCCTTCACATAAAATCCTTTACACAGCATCTTTATAAATAATGTGGAACTATTTATTTTTTAAATTTTAAAATAGAATTGTTTTTTTTTTAAAAAAGGCAATTTCCATAGCCAGAATCAAGAAAAAAACAAAAGCAATTTTAAAATGACAACTATTACTTTTTTCTTTTCACCTATTTCAGTGGTTTCACTGCAAATTTAGAAGCTAAGAAAATTTTAAAATTTGACATTCAATACAAGTTATTGTTGAGCTGATCCTAAGATTAAGCTTTTATTGAGAAGAAAAGGAAGACTCCCTCTATTCAGTTTTAACTTCAGGTGTGTAAATTTACAAAGACAAAGTGCTTTCTCTAGCCACTTCATAGGACCATAACATCAAAATGAAAATGACACTTTCGGATTGCGTTTTGTTTCTTTCTGAATAGTATAGACACTACTGCAGGTCAACTCAATGTCACCCTTGTATAATTGTGACTTAATTTACAGTTTCAAGTCTGAGTAGCTCAGTAGATTACACATAGCATTAGTTTTGCTCTAGTTAGTCTATTTTTCTCTAACATTGTCCTTTCAATAAAAGTGTCCTACCATCTATACTAATTTCAGATTTTGTGCCTCAGCATTTCAGTTATTTGGTATCATTCACTTTGACGCGGCACTGTTTTATGGTCACTAAGTGATGTTAATATATGGCTATTACCTCCTTTACTAACATCTAAATGATGAGAAGCCGTAAATACAGAGTGCTTAAAGAATTTTAGTTCTTCACTAAAAAGAATACATTTTAGATATTCTCGGTAATAAAATATTGCATTATTCCCACTATGGCTATTACTGCTGATGATGTGCCAGGAATACTGTTGGTAGTTGTGTTAGTTTCGTCATGAGATGTCAGGGGAGGCAGTACTACGAAGCAGGGTTAGATGCTTATTGAGAAAATTCAGAGTTTAAATCAAAGGGTTTTTTTGTACTACAAGCTTTCTTCTTGTTTAACCATTTATGCATCATTAGATATTTACATATACCCAAATTAATATATGCTTAACACTCCTTCCACTTGAGCCAATAACGACCTTCTGGCTTAATTCTGTCTGGAAGAACACTCAAGCTGAACTGAGACCAAGAAACACTTTCTGTTACCTAATCATCACCTTTAGGTCTGACTAAAATCTGCAATTGCCCACTTGAACAAGCTAAATGCCTCCCGAAGAACAGATTTGTGGTCAAGGATGAAGCGGTTTTACAGATACTGTACAGATACTGTAAAACTAATTTACATAGTTTGGTTTGCAGACAGAAACAATTTGGTTTAGGGTGCACTGTCCTTTGCAAAAAGAGGTTTTTATGTGTTTTGGATCATTGTCCTGTAAGAACACCCAACTGTTCTTACAGTAGCACAAAACACTGGATATTAGGCAAAGTTGAAGAATTAATAGGTTGTTGCCCCCTTTTCATTCTTTCATTCACTTTTTCCAATGCACCAGTATCACTGCAGGGAGGCACCCCACCAATGTGCTTGATCCACGGAAAAGTTTTCTTAGGACTGAAAACATAACTTGTTGGTTCCTGAGATGTTCATGCACAACCTAGATATTTTTTTAATCCATCAAAAAGGAACAGTTTGGGTCTTTTTCCAGATCTTGGTGCAGTAGTGCAACATCCAAAAAACCTAAACAAACCCAGAGCTTCTTCAGCTGAAGAAGGTGGATTCTGCAGTTGTTCAGAAATGGCTCAAAGAGATTCTACAAACTTACGTAAATCGATAATTCCCTTTTCTAAAAATCTTTCTGGGACTTTCACATTTTTCTGACTAAGATTTCTGTCAAATCCAAGAAAAACTACTTGCTGACGGTGATGAGCAACAAATAGACATGAGTAAGACTCGGTCTTTTCAAATTAAAAGAGGTTCTAGAACCTTTTCCACTATTTATCGAATGATTTAGATGAATTTATGTAATATATATTGCACTTTATTGTATGTATGTATATATATATTTTAAAATTTGTTGAGATAAAATCTAGAAGAAATTAAAACCTCTTGTTCTTGTTTTCTTCTTGTTTTGCAAACATCACTGAAATTGTATGCTGTATAATCATTCTACTATGGAGTTTAATAACTTAAATAAGTAGTTAATCACCAAATTATCGATCACCAGTGATCCCAATTCTAATTTCTAGCTGCCAAACCTCTAAAAGAAAACCTGCTTCGTAGTACAGATGATGCTGAAATGTGTGCAACATTCAGAGTCAGAGTGCCACAAAAACTCTCTGACCATTCTTCAACATAAACACCAAGAAACTAAAAAGAAGGAAAATGGCATCAGAATAATGTCCAGCAAAGTTTCCTTCCCATACTGCTTTGCATAAATCTCTTCATTAAATCATCTGTTATTTACAACAATGCATGTGATCCTTATCATGTCTGGCTCTTCAGAGTCCAACCAGTCTTTTGAACCATGTCCTCAAACACAATCCAAATATTAAACCCGTCCTCATTTGGACGAAAGTAAAAAAAAAAAGTCTTGAGTTGTTGTTTTTTTTATACAGTAGTTGACAACTTTCAAGTAAAACAGCTGAATACTGATGTGTTCACACAGCAGAGGAGACTTGGTTCAAACTACAGCTGAAAATCATCCTAACGAAGCGTCACTCATGTCATCCGCAGCGCTCAACGTCGAGGACAAATCTCAGAATGGTTGAAATGACTTCAGTTCGACCAATGTGACAAGAAACGGGACAAAAACGTCATCAACGGATGTTTGGACAGAACATTGTGACTAATTCTTCTTTTCATTACTGAATCTACTGAAGGAAAATGTTAAACAATTATTTTTCGAAAGTATAGAAAAGCCATCATAACCACGTACAACTAAGCCGCTGATTTCTCTGCCTCAAAGAATGGAACGTGTTTCTTGCTTGAAATATTGTGAGTGAATAAGCAACACCCACGGTTTTGTTTTGAACAATAATCCATTGATAATAATCAATGCAAAAAAAAGACAAAAGCACACAAATATCCAAAAAACTAAAATTGAGACAGCTGAGGACCAGAGATTGTTTTTTTTTTTCCATTGTTCATATTTTTTCCCTTATTTTTGTTCCCTTACTCAAGTTTAAAGTACATATATTTACCAGCTGTATAAGATTTACAGAGGAATTTGAATTAATCAAAAAAAGCACAGTTTTACGTCAGTTCAGCTTTCCTGGCTTTGTGGTGAACCCCGAGTCCAGTCCAGTCCAGTCCAGACCAGCCTGGTCCAGTGCCACAGAGTAGTAATGGCCATTGCTGGGGCAGTAATGTACTGATAACTGTGTGCCATCGTGTGCTGGGAAGATGGCAAATAAATTGCTAGAGTTTGTCAGACTGTGCTGTAGTCGCTCTGTTCTTTCACACTGCAGGAAGCTCAGCGCAGCTCAGCTTCACCAACCAGTGTGTGGTGGGGGGGTGGAGGGGGGGCTTTGCCTGTACAGCAGTGGGCACTGCAGAAGAGTTTAAGGGGCCTGAGCAGACTACAGAGGCCAGGGTTGCTCAAAATTTATGGCTGAGGGTCTCGCTTGTAAAGATATTAAAGAGGAGAAAGTGAGAGACTTCCTGGAGCAGAGGAACTAACGTCGCTCTCAGGTTCTTAGATGAGATGGGAGGTCAGAGGAAACGAGGGTCGGTGAAGCCGGACAGTGTCATCAGAGGGAAAGAGGTCATCTATGTGGTCAAAGAGATACCTGCAGGAAGCAAAAGGGTGAAGTAAAGCTGTGAGAAAACAGATAGGGGTGCAAACAAAACCCAAGTTTCAACAATCAATAGTACCGCGCAGAAACTTTTCACCACTTTACTTTGCTTCCGATGAACCAAACCCTCTTTGACTCTTCAAAAGTGATCTTGATCAATCAGACTAGTATCCAAAAGTCTTTTCCCAGTTTCTTTTTTTATAAGGCTGCTTTTTTCAGTATAGCACTTTCAACTGAATCTCTGCTAAGTAAAGCTACCTTTTGCTAAAATTACAGCTGCAAACATTTTTGTGGCATTTTTATGGCATTTCATAAAAAGGGTCTTTTAACTGAAATGAACTGAACTGAGCCACGGGAACATTTGTGCAGGTTTGAAACCGAGACTCTTCAGAGCCTTGTGTAGTGTAAACATTTAACAGGTCTGTGTGTAGTCCAGAGTATTCTTCATCGTCTGTCAGTTTGTTGCCATGAAATTTTAATCCGACCTTTAAACCGACTTCCAGCCACGGGACGCTGCAGGTGCAGCTTTGGCTCAGAGCTCAATAACAGAAAAGATTAAACGGCGTCAGCCTCCAAGCTGCTCTGCGGTCTGACCTATGAACCACGTGATGTTGTCACTGTCTGGGTCAATTGACCAATCTTCACCAACTGCAGGAGCAAAACTTATTGCATGTTGTAGAACTATTCCTTAAACTTTTTTTGTACACCCTTCATCCTCCACACCACATTCCGAGTCAAAATGTGCAGTTTTAGACGAGCGAAATCAATTTGTAATTTGAATGATTGGAAACATGCAGCATAAAGTGGTTCTAAGAACTATTTGGAAAGAGTGATTATTCAAAAAGCTGAACCAAAACCTGTCCTCTAAAGTTCAATTAAATTATTACAGGACATTTTATAACTACCTCTAGGTGCTTAAAATCAAAAAATAATTGTATGAATGTAATCAAATCAACAATCTCTCATCTGCACAATGATGACAAAACAATTTTTCTTTTACGAATAAAAATAGCAGTGGAGAGCTGACCCACCGATTCAGAGTGTCTCTGCTCGGAGTCACCGGTGGCCATCTTCAGCAGATGGTCTCCAGGTGGCGAGAGTTCTGCAAAGATCAGGGAAAAAAAGCAAAGGAAGGCATAAAAGATGTTACCACACGATAAAAAATCCTTTCACATGTCTGAGCGCAACTTTCTGTTTAGAGGAAATGAAGATAGACAAAGTCATGTAAAAGTATTTGGTAACACTTTATTTGAAAGGGTGAATAAGAAAGACTGCCATGACACTTTCATAAACATGACATAACACCTGTCATGAACATGAATAAGCCTTCATGAATATTTATGACTGTTTTCATAAAGCGTCATTTGGTAAATTATGACACTTTTAATACAAAGTTGACATTATTCAAAATGTCTTTGTTATGACAACTTGACATTAACCAAGAAATCATTACTGATTAAACCTTACCTTTAATAACATAAAGTTACCTAATTTTTAAAGTGCAATCAGTAATACTTTTATAACAAATTTATATCAGTAATGATTTCTTGGTTAATATCAAGTTGTCATAACAAAGACAGTTTGAATAATGTCAACTTTGTATTAAAAGTGTCGTAATTTACCAAATAACACTTTATGACAACAGTCATAAATACTCGTGAAGGCTTATTCATGTTCATGACATGTGTTATGTCATGTTTATGAAAGTGTCAGGTCAGTCTTATTCACCCCCTTCAAATAGTGTTACCAAGTATTTACACCCTTGCAAAAGTTCAGATTTTTTTGTCACATATTAATGTTTCAGATCATCACGTTTTTTCACAATTAGATGAAGATAATCGTATTAAATACAAAAGCAGTTGTCAAGTGATTCTCGCTTTTTATGCAGGAAATGTATGTGGGAAGCATATGGAAAAGTCATTTACCACTAGTCCAATAAGTGCAACCCCTGGCAATGAGTCTTCTTTGTCATTTGGGGGGATTATTGGTCCTCTCTTACTTGCAAAAGAGATAAAGGCTTTGACATGTTTAAAAGCCTCACAATCAGATTTAAGTACAGACTTTGACTAGGTCACTCCAAAACAGTGTTGTTTTTAGTCATTTAAGGGTGAACTTGTTTCACTGCTTATCCTGCTGCATATCTCAAAGCGTGCTTCAGCCTAAGGTCACAAAGTACTGGTGAACATTTCCCTTCCACATTGCAGAGGAGAAAGAAGAATAAATGGTTTTGCTTCTATGACTGCTTTGTCAGAGTACTGAAGCAAAAAAACATACCCCAGATTATCTCACTTATCACAGTGCATCATGTTTTTGGTATGATGTTTGTTTTATTAAATTCTACATTTGTTTTATGCAAGATGAAACTGTCAGACGTCTCTTTGTTTTCTCTTTGGTCAGCCGTAGCTTTGTCCTTTCATCTCTCTCACGGTGGCCAGTTTTGCCGGGTCTCTTTGTGCTTGAGTCATGATCACTGACCTTACCTGAGGCATGTGAAGCCCACAGTGCTTCAGATGTTGCTATGGGGGCCAATGTGACCACCTGGATGAGTCATCCGCTCCTATGAGGGATTACTGCTGCTCCATGTTTTCACCATTTGTACATAAAGGTCCTGGCTGACGTTCATTGGTATCCCAAAGCCTCAGATACTTTTACCCCTCTCCAGACTGATGGGTGTCAGTGCCTTTGTTTTTCATCTATTCTTTAATTTTGTTAAAGTTTCCTGAGATCCTTTAGCCACCTTCATGTTGTCACACAGGCTCCACAATAGATTTCTTCATTCTAAAGGTATGTTATTAACATGGATCTTGCACAGTTTAAAATTTGTCTCTAACTTTTTTGTCGTTATGTCTGAGTAGCTTGAACAGCCTTAATATTTTTAAAATGTCACTTAAAAACAGTTTCTTGTATTTACACAGCTTCTTGTATTTACACAGCTTACATTTATTATTACATATATTATTCCATGTATTTTACCATCTGAATTATTTAAGTGTGACAATAAAGGCAAAAACACAACCAGTCTACAGCTTGGTAAATACTTTTTCACATCACTGTGTGGGTCTTACAGGTGTGTCGTTCCACTGCCGTGGTAAATCTTCAGGTTCGGGTGGATAGGACATCCAGGAGGGACTCCGATATGAGGAGGGTGGAGACATGACGAAGTAGTCTGAGTAACCCGGACGGTTGGCTGATATAGCATAGACTGCTGTGATTGGGTTTCCTGTTAGGATGATAGTAATAGTGAAAACAAACCACTCTCCTGTCCCCAGTGTTTCAACATGCTAATGCCGTGTCTTGCCTGAGTAGGTGCTGATGGACTGATCTACAGTGACAGCAGGGAACGGTGTCCTAGAGAGCGGCAGGTAGGGGGCGCCGTTGTGCTGCTGGGTCTGCAGATCTGTTGCTTCAGACAAGCGGGGCTTCAGACTCACATCAGGGGTGGAGCTGTTACTGCAGAAGAGACACTGATTTCAACTCCAAACAGAAAAAAAACCCCATAAAACAATCAGCAGCACCAAACAAGAGCTTCATCTAGCTTAAATACGCCGCACGCTTCTGCTGCAAAACATAACAATGTGCTTATGAACATGATAATACATATATGAAATGGATATGAAGCTAAATATAGTAAGCTATAACTTATTTTTCCATAAATCGTGGTTCTGATCAACTAGGTGACTCATTAAACTGACTTTATGGTCTTTGATCAAACCATGAGTAGGATGAAAAAATATCAAGGAAAATAAAATTGCACAAAAAAAAATTAAGTTGGAGGTCGTATGTGTTTCACTGCTTAGACATATTCTCAATTTCATTTGGAGTACAAGTATTGCTTTTTATGCCAAATAAGATGTAAATGCAAGCCAGTTAAATTCTCTCAGTTCTTCAGTCAACACAGATTTATAAGACACAGTTTTACATAAACTCTGCTGCTTTTTGAAAAATAATTACAACAAATAAGTTGAGCATGGAAGCTGGGGTTTAAGTTGAATCAGAGCAGTAAAAGTGGCTCTGGATTTTATGTTTAATCTGTGCTGACAGTTCAGTTGTCAGCAGACAGGGAAGGTAGCTGAGCCTCCTGAGTCATGACAGACAAAAGCTACAGAAATGTTATCTGACATCCAGTGAGAGCACTTTGAACAGTACACACCGAAGGCAGATGAACCTGCAATTATGTGAAATTAACATAAATAGTGACAAGGAACGCTCTGAATAAATAATATTCATGATAAAAAATGAAACATTTCAGTTCTGGACTCAGTGGTGTCCTTCCACTTGTTACCCATTTTATGCCATTGCCACTATGCTAACTCATCTCTATTTCTCCCCAGGTACTTACTTGTTATGTATTATTCTATTTTTCTTGACAGTTGAGTATTTTGATAATTATAAAAAGAAATAATAATGAAAAATGCTCAAGTCTCATTTATAATTGAGTTTAATTATATATCACTTAGTCTTGAATTGTGGTCCAGATTCCCATTAAATTCACTTGACTCTTATAGTTCAGATTATAACATTCATTTAATACAAAAAAAGAGAAAGTAGAGCATCCAGTAAGTATCTTAAGCAACCACCGGAGACATTTGTCATGAGTCAATCCTGTTACCGTGCAAAAAAGGTGAATAATCATCTAAATATTTAACCGCGTTGGAATATTTTGATATTTGATACCTGGCATGTGAAATGATTTTTGGAAACACCGCTGTTTCAAGAATCTTCACTATCGATCTTGAACTTTGCACCTGCTCTGTGTGCAGAGCACGGCTGCTGCTGTTAGTGATATTATAAATCATCCAGCACATCACTGTGCAGTGGCCTGCACTGTAGAAACCCTCTGAATGTTGAAGCACTGTGCAGGACCAGGGGACAGATGAGGTCACTGACAGATCTCAGAGGCATAATGCACAGAGCACATTAGTGTTGCACACAGCATACTAAAGAGGAATTAACATGCTGCTCTCCTCCTCCCACAGGGGCACAGAGGAGCTGAAGTCTGCAGAGCTGAGTGATTAACCACTAAATTCTGCATTTAAATAAACATTTGAAAAAAAAAAACTGCTTGGATTTCAGCACAATATACAAAACCGCTGTTATTTACTACATCAGCAATACAAATCTTAAGAACTCAATTTTGGGCTTAAAATAATCATCTCATAATATGTTTGTCTCCCTGTCGCTGCTCACAGCTGGGGGCTTTTATGCTCTCTGCAGTGTTTTCTACACATACCCCACTAGATGGCGATCACGTTACGTCTTGGGAACATGAACATCGGAGCAGTCAATCACTTCCTGCAGTGCTCAAGTGCCCAGCAACACAGAGCACACAGCAACAGCATTGAAATGAAGAGCATGCTCAGGTCACGTGATGCAGACTAACATATGGGCCTGACAGAGTGAAGTTAGCGTGCAGAGTCACTTTAAATGATGCCGATTAGGATTCTTTTCATCCTCGCGTGTTCTTTCCAGTCACTTTAAATCTGTTTGACTCATTTTTAGACGCAAACCTTCTGTTTAATTTGAGAGCCTTTAAATGTTATGTGGGGAGAATTCCTGCAAGCTAAAGTTCCAAATGTCTCAACGATGTAAAATTGTTATAAACGATGACTTTCGGTGAGAGGACAGAGCGTCATCTTCCTACTCGTCCTGAAGTTGATATCGCAAAAGGGGACATATTTTTCTGTATTTGCTTTGGTGTGTGTTACCATCGTATTGAGGTTCCAGGTGGCGGCACCGGTCTGGAGGGGATTAGAGGCGGAGGAGAACCGATGCCCATATCGGGAAGCTGAGTGAACCGGAAACCCTGCAATAAGAGAGTCAATACATGACAAAGAAAAACAAAAAACACAACTTAGAACAAAAAGTAAGTAACTGGTTTATACATTTGAGTTGCAAATAGTGGTTTTGTTATTGGTACCAGCTCAGGTTTTTGTTCCCATTAACTATTAAAGCTCCTACCTTTAGCTGCTGTGATGACGTCCAAAACTACCCATCCAAAAACATTTTATGTAAATAATTAAGATCTGTCATACATTTTCTATAATTTAGAGTCTTTTTAACAAATAAAGAAAAGAGGCAAAGTGACAAGACTTCCTTCATGGGTATGATCGAAGCATCCCTGTTGCTGCAGACTGCTGGTCAGGTGGTTGAAAAAAAATAAAAACTTGACCTGTCTCAGAAATACATTCATTGATACGGTATTAATGATGCTGTTTGTTGCACAGAGGCGAAATCAATTTATAATATCAAGTCATTCAAGCGAGCTTATGCACCACAATTAATAAAGAAAAATAAATAATAAATTAAAAACATGAGCTAAAAATTTAATTGGATTGCAGAAATTCAATAGCGACATTAAGTCAGGAGGCTTATAATGGCAAATGGCTGCCCTGGGTTTTTTATATGTGGGAATCTGAGTGGAGGGGTCAGAATACAAAGTGCATGCCATATGTCTCAGATATTTATTTGTAAAAGTTGTTAAAACCTTGAATCATTTTCATTTCACTGTACAATTATGAATTATTTGTGTTGCTCTATATAATGACATCCCCCCAAAAATATGCACAAGTTTGCTGCCTAGCTTACTACAATGTGGAAAGGTTAAAGTTGTAAAATACTTTTGCTTAAATTAAACATATACACCAACTAACTGAACAAAGATATTTTATCCACAGTACATTAAAAGGTGGTTTAAAATAGGCTAAACATCCAGTATTATTTTATCACTGCAGCTTTTAATTTCGCACTTACCGGTTTAGGCAGGCTACACTGATGCATGTCCTCGTAACCTGCGCTTCTCTGCCTGCCTCCACAGGGGTGGTTCATCGTCCCCGGAGCGCTGGTCACACCATCACTGTAGTGGCTGCTGTGGGAGGGGTTGTAGACACTGTGGGCATGATGGTGGTGGTGGCGGTGGCTGAAATTCAGAGATAAATGGCATCAAAAATGAAAAAGAGATGTGGTTTTACATTTCTGTCTCCCGCCAGCATGCTTGGGAAAACTGAGCAAACATGTTCAGGCTCAAAATGTATTCCACTTTTCGAGAAACAGCTTGAGAGTGGGATGTTTGCTCTTCAAAAGTTCAAACTGTGCACCAGGGGACCTCTCGCTTCTCCACACAATGCTGTGAGTGATGCAGATGTTCTGGCAGATAAAGCATCAGTGAGAAAAATAAAAAATTACTTCGTTGGAGGGGAGGGAGGGTCATGATCCGGAGGCGCCAGGCTGAAAGCGTTGCCAAGCAACATGTGCATCTGCGTGCGGACCTCGTCAATGGACGGCTGTGAGCTGAGTGTGGAGGAGTCGGATCCGCGGTGAGCTTTCACCCCCAAACTGCTGTTCCCGGTTCCAGTGGATCCTCCTCCGTAACCCAGAGAGCTCATCAGACGATCCACGTTCGTCTCCTCAAACGGTTCTGGTTCCCCCTGGCAACGCAGCAAGCACACTCAGAGAACAGACCGAGAGTGCAAGCATTATCTTTCAGATTGTTCATTTTAACAACATTGACAGCAAAGACTGGGGCTTGTAACCATCATAACTTTTTCAGCTGCTTTTCACCATGGATTTCTTTCTCATCTCACAAAAAAAAGGAGTAGGATGGAAGAACTTTACAAAAATGGTTCAAAATGTGGCTTTCTTGACAAATACTAATTTCTGATTTTTTTCCTTCAAGTCTGACCTATTAATTGTAATTATGTCTCAAAGAATTTTATTTTAAGAATCCAAGGAAAAAAATTTACTCTAAATTAAGAAAATGAATTTTTTTTTGATTGCATCTCAGTCAAAACGCCTTTTTGTTAAATAAAACGTATAAAAGCAAAGATCATAACACCCAAACCTACTTTTGAGAAAGACTTTTCAAACTATCTTAAATTGGAGAGCAACTTGAAACAAGTCCAGCTGTCAGCACTGCTGCATTGCAGCAACAATCTCTTGGGCTCAAATCTTGGCCAAAAAAAACTTTTGTCATATCTCTTAATAGTGTTTTTGAAGGACTAATGCGTCTGGTCATTTTGTCTTGTGTGTCTCTGTGTTGCCCTGCGATAGACTGACTACCTATGAAGGGAGTAAATTTCTCTACATGAAAGTTGGACACGGACCCCAGCCCTCCCTTAACCTTGCTCAGGATAAGCAGAGCTAGACAGAATATGATGGGAAGATGAGTGTTGCTTATGACAACAACTGTGCAACATGAAAGCAAATATGAGAAAGTACCCAGTTAAGAATACTTCAACTCTAAGCTGTGTCCAGACACAAACACACAGTTGATGCACACACTTTTTTCCTTGTTCTGCTTCAAAGCGCCCGGTGCAGCGGGTATTAAACGCTATCGAGCCTCCAATCTGAATCCTTGAATGGGTTGTAATCATATTCAAAGCCATTGACATTCAGCCGGGTAGCACAGCCGCATGTGTCATTACAGTGCATCAGAGTCACAGCAGAAGGATATTTCACTCATCTCTCATTCTATTTTTTTTCTTTCAACTTTTGCCCTAATAAAACAAAGAAATCGCTCCATCTGTTCTTTTTTAATCACTTCCGTTTTTCATTTTCATGTCTTTATCTCTGTTTTATAAAGTTCATGGGAGGGTAATTGTATTAATCCTCTAGGTCTGAGCAGAGAGGAAGAGGAAAGGAAAGAAGGGATGGAAAGGATTAAAGTTATAAATACTCAGGGGAGATTATTTTAATAGATTGACAAAGTGGCAGTGATTTACTTTGCCACGGCGATCAGTTGACTGACTGAGTCAGAGGACCTGAGCAGCTCACTGCAGCTTCAGAGAGAATCTGATTTTAAGGCTTAATGTGATCTTGCTGCAGCCAAGTTTCAACTACAGGAAATCTTTCAGCCACAGGTCCTGCTTGAAGCACCCCATGCAATAAATATATGTAAGATGATTTTTTTTCTGACCTTTTTAGCAATCTGAAATGTTTGCTTGTTTATTTGTTTTTAACAGCTCAGTTGTTCTTTTTTCCAGTTGGAATGGTCATTCAGTAACTAATTTCAATGGCTTAAAAACAAGAACAGGCAGAGTAACTTTATTAAAAGAGTAATCTCTTTTAATAATGTATGTGGGGTGAAAATCATACAAATAACACCGAATATATACCGTGATATATATTTGGTTTAACATCCCGTAGCAATGTGTATACCTGAAAGTCAATACACATTAGTCGCATACACTGTGTGTAAATAAATAAGACTAAATTGTTTTCTATTAACCCACAATTGTGGCATTTTGTCGGCAGCCAATGCTTTTAGGTAAAGTGACCAGAGATCCTTTGCAAAACTGTTTCACTTTACATAAAACTGGAGATGATGTCCAGTACTTATACTATCTCTGCACATTTCAGAAAGATGCATTCAATCCGTGTTAAAGGCGGCAAAGGACTGATTCAGAGGATGGGTCTGATCTAGATACGTACGTCGTAGCCGTTATTTCGGATCCCCCTCCTGGATCTCTCCCTCAGCACTAGCAGATCCATCTCTGCCTCCACTGGGCTGGGGCTGCTCAGAGACTGACGGCTCCAGTAGGTGGGCTCTCGTGGGTGGCGAGTACCTATTCACCAGATGTCGACATATATCAGGGTTTTTTGTTTGTTTCTTTTATTTTTCAATTGCCTTTCTGTATTTAACTCAACCATTAGCATAACCGATCATGTTTGCTAATCGCGCAAGCTTCCTAAAGCTGGTGTGTTTGTTTGTAAATTATAACATTTTCAAAATAAAAGCATTCCTTTTTTTCCAAATGAGGTTTAAAATCAATTGTGCCTGTGAGGTAGACTATTAAATTCTTCAATGACAGATTTTTATTTGGAAAGTTTAACTATTTTAGCAGCAACTAAGATAGTTAGTTGCTGCTGCTACTGCATTTATTTTAAAATGCAATTTAAAATAAATGCTTTCACTTGTGGGTGATTTTCTTTTTACTGTCCACTAAAACTAACTTCTCAGTCTTTGAAGACAATAAAATTTTAATAGGTGCAAAAACTTAAGAGCTTGAACCTTCAGCTCGTATTGTAAACTAGAAAATAACTCTAAATGAATGGCTGAAGTTGAGAACATTTCTATATATAAATTGAGAATGCTACTGTGTGTTTATGGTATATAACACTTTGCAGATATGCATTTGAATATATATATATACATGCATTTTTGTGATTTATTATGATCTGAAGATTGGAATTGAGATGTCTGCATTAAAACAGATTCTGATTAAAATGTCACACTTTTCCTGAAGACAGGTTTAAATCCTGTCATACTTTCTTGTGTTTAATCATACAAAAATCTTCTCACTGTGCACCAGGTTTTATTAAAAAATTGTACTCCTAATCTTAAAGACACATTTATACACACAGTGTCTCCAGTCCAATAAGTTGCATTTCATACAGTAATGACATTTCCATGATTTGATTAAGGAGTGTAGATGATGGTGAGCTGAAGTAAAACAGGCTTTTTATATGAGAACTTTTACATGTTGCTAAGCAACACTCACAAATCTACAGCGAGCTTTTTATTACATTTTCTTGTGAATTTTCAGCTTCGTCTACAAAGTATTAATAATGTTATGCACGAATGTGTATTAATTACCACCAGTTTCACACAAGCAAGACCTACTGAGGATAACAAGATGAGCCAACTGTTGAGCTTTTACTTTAATACTTCAATGCATCTGTGATGGAACTAAGAGAAAATGCAAGACAAACGGTAGAGTTGTAATCATTTTTATGAATCTATAAGGTACTGTGATGAAGAAAATCCTTTTGTTGATTTAAAACTAACTAGCCTAGACAAATTTATTATACTAATAAACTAATTAGCCTATGAGATGGTTTATGCTTTGCCCCTTCTGTGATCGACTACCACAACCCTGAACATAACACACAGATATAGTAAGGAGATATTAAAATAGTAAAAAGTTGCATGATAACCGCAAGAGCTGCAAAGACCTGGAAAGGTATTGATGGACAAAAACTGTCTACTTTTCCACAATTTTTTTCTTTTTTTTAGTGAAGCAGATCGATTACACCATTATAGTGATGGCCACATCTGGCTGTGGGAATGTGATTTTTTGAAACTAACAGGGAAACTAGTCAGGAACACGTGGAAAAAGAAGTTGCAAATAAAGTTAAAATGAGATAAAACTTTGTCAGAATTTTAGAGTCATTTGTTGCTGTTTTTCTGGTCATTTCTTTGCCATATAAGGTCAAATCCTCACCTCTTATGACATCCTGCAAAAGAGGCCCTCTTCTCCTCAGCTGTCATGGGCGGTTTGATGCCGCCGTCATGTCGGTTGTGCCTGTTGTCACGGTGACTGTAACCATGGTTGAGACTCTCAGAGAGCGAGAACTCTCCGTACCCCTTCCTTCGAGCCTTTTGACGCAGTTTGTTTCTGTAGTGCTCGATGTCCGACTTCTGCTTCAGCCCAACGTGGTTTGCCTATGAATAAACGAAAATTTGTCGTCATGTTAAAAAGACACCCAAAATATCTGTTAAATGTTTTTTTTTTCTTTTTACACATTACAGATAGTGAAAGGACCTTTCACACCTTAAACATATTTTTTTCTTCAAAGGATACCTATAAATTGGGAAGGCACAGAATCTCCTGCTGTTGGTCCTGATATTGTGCTATGTGGGCTAAGGAATCATTTTTTGTCAGTCTCAGCTTGAGAAGTGCACAGACACAGAGGCAGAACAAGAGTGAGACGTGACAAACAGGGTGAGAGATTAGATGAGGGAAACTGTTTGCTCCAACAACAGCTAAATTCAGTAACAGCACAATGTGTCCCAGAGGGAATGTGATGTTACACAAGGTGGGAGGACGGGATAATGGATGAATAAAGTGATAAATTGACAGATTAGGCACAGTTGTCATTAAATTTGAATGAATTTTATGTTGGGTTTGATGTAGGATCATTCACTATGCAAAAGCTGATATTTCAAATATAACATGTAAAAAAAAAAATCCAAATAGTGTCCTTAATCTTTATGTTTCCTGTTTGCGTCACAGCCTGAAGGTCATGAGTGTCAGGATCCAGACGATGAAGTTTATAACATCTACCACAAATCTAGGTAGACCACAACCAAATGTGGTTCAGTTACTAATTGTACTTGTCAACACTAACACTATGAGACAGACCTCCGTGTGTGTGTTTTGCAGACTCACCTCCCCGTTGACGACCACAGAGTCCTGGCTGTGCGAGGAGGAGGAGGGGTAGGAGTAGGTGGGCTGGGCTGTCATGGGTTTAATGGTGATGAGACGCAGAGAGCCTGAATGGTCCTCATATGGGTCTGGGAAGAAGACACGTTAAACAATTATAATGAGATACAGACCGTAATGTTGTCCAGGTGATACAGGAATTATATTAAAATGTCTCTAGTAAGGGAGAAGAATATTGAAAAATACAGTTTTTATTTCTTGCTATATCTTTATTTTCATCAAAAATTTATCAAAAATGTGTTGAGAAAAGAACATGTATGGAGATAAAATAACCATAAGGCAAAACATTACATTTTAACAACAAAACATTGCAAAGTCATTTTTTGCAAAACTTTAATAGAACCACATAGTTTTTTTTTTTAGAGATATGTCCATCGAATACCTGATATCAAAGTTCAGATGCCTGGCCGTAATGCACAGTGTCTTTGTATCACAAACAGATCACTGCAACTATCAATAGCAGTGGTAGAGGGATGATGATTTGGGCTCTTTGGGAACCTGAGTCACTGAGTCAACCATAATCTCCTCTTATAGTCAAATATGATGCCATCAGATCAACAGCTGAAGCTGGGACCAAACTGGGCTAATATAGCTGCAACAGAATGGCTAAAAAAAGAAAGAAATTAAGGTTTTGCATTTGCCTTTAAAAGCGACAACTCAATCTGTAGTGGGAACTTATCAAAAAAGTGGGAACACGATGTCCTCTAAATGTCAATGAACTGAGGCAACGTTGCAAAGAAGAGTGGACTAAACTTCTTCTATGAATGTAAGACTAATAAAATCTTACAGAAGACATTACTGTGAGGTATTGTTGCTGCAAGCTCTTTAAAAGCCAGATGATTTCTCTGAACAGCGTTGTCTCTTTGTTTTCATGCTCACTTTGGCCTGGGTGAACTGTCAAATGTTGCAAATGGGGGGAAAAAAGAAGCATTCACTAATCTCTTTTATTTAAATCCACTTGTTGCTATGGAAACTACAAAGTTAGATGAGGAAATACAGAACAAACAGAGTCTTAATAGTAACGCAGGGACAACAACAACAACAAACAATCTCATGTTTGCCTTGACGAAACAACATTACCGCACTGTGGTGGACCTCAGACATATGAAGCTCATATTTAAGGCAATGCGGTGTGTTGTTGAAGGAGGGAGCAGATGGGCAGAGTTGTGTTGCTCTGAGTCCACGCTGACTCACTCCCAGACTGACATCATGATAACTCAGCTCGAAAACTAACAGTGTCAAGCAGCCTTCATCTTGGCAGCAGCTCAGCTTGCATTACTTGCTACTGAAGCTGACAGTCAAGGTCGGATATCAGGTGGGCGTCACAAACAGCAGACACCATACACCAGATTGGACATTTTAACAACGCAAAAAAACAATACAAACACTTGACACCAGCATCTGCCATGATAAAAGTTTCACTACCTTCACAGCAGATGTTGAGCACAATATTTATATTCAAACTTTTTTTTTTTTAATGCTGATTGCTGCGTATTTGGTGTTGCATTGAATTTACGAAGGATTTTAAACAAGGATATAAATGTCAATAAAGTAGCAGCTTAGTGGAGGGAAAATAGGCACATTAAAATGTGAGCACACACTTTTAGCGTATAAATGATTTGGTTCTAGTTTCTCAAATGTATAAAAATACCCACCATGGATTCTACCTTTTTTATCTATGTTCTTTTGTCATCATTAGTGTTGAAGCCTAAGTGTATTCAGGATGCAATGCAGTAGATAAGACGGCCTTGCAGAGGATTGTGAGGGGAGTTAAAGGGTCTTTAAAATGTGTCCTGATCCTCTGCAAAGAATCTATTTCCAAGATGCTGAAGGATCAGGACTCTGAACATTGTCAGTCTCTTTGTGTCCATTCAATGAGCTGATATATAACTTTTCAATTCACAATTACACGAGTTTGAATTCACTGCATTACAATTAGAACCAAATTGATCTGTACGCAGCTAAATTTTAATATGTCTTCTTAACTGGATTGTAGTGAATTGGTATGATTAAATATTTCCTTTTAAAAGAATATGATTTTTTTTATAAAGTGCAATGGGATAACGCTGTAAAATTGTTACTCACAAACGTAGCTGTACGGAGATTAATCATTCCCTTTCTAAGCTTTCCTACAACTACACCAGCAGCTCTGTTATAGTGCCTATATTGGTATCATTAGTATTCAACAACAATGTTCAAACATCTTGCAGATAAATGCAGAGCAAAAATCAGAAAGTCCCCAATCAGGATGTAAAAGTAAAGTAGTAGTAGTAATACACTTTATTTAGAAAGGGAGAATGTTCAGCTCAAACATAAATGTCATCATTTGACGCAGTGTACCAGATTACAGCATAAAACACATTTGCATCTCCAGTCACCTAAAGCTTCCAGCAAAAGTTTCTTTTTTCACCCTGCTCATTCATTCTAATAAAAAAACCTAGTCTTGTCACTTTCAAGGACCCTGCAAACACCAGCAAAAGGCTGAAACAAACAAACGTCGATTCTTGCTGAGGTATTCATTAATTAGCTAAACTGAATGACAAATCACACAATTTACTGTGAAAATGCGCATGCTTGTGCAAAAGAAATTGAAAGTCAGTGTCCTGGACTCTCTGAGTTACGAGAAAGCTGAGGAAAAGTTATGCAGCCAATGCAAAACAAAACGATCCGTCACCTCTGATCACAGGTGGTCCTGATACAATCTAGACACAATAAAATATTTATCACCAAAATGAAGTCTGTCTTGTGAAGCACTATATAATTGCTGTGTAAGCATGCCTTTGTCAAGTGAAGGGGTCTTCAACTGCAGTCCTCCAGCTCCACCGGAATCAAATTAAAAGCCTCTGCAGAGCTCGATGGCATGCTGAAGGGGTAATTTAACCAGCTTATTTAGATAGTTTAGGGCCAAGGACACATCTAAAATTGTCTTGTAGAACAACGGCTCAAGGACAAGAGTTGGAGACCGATGGTCGGGCTAAAGAAGTCTATGGTATTTTAGAAACCCTAGAGGTTCATGTTTGATGCTCTCATTCTGATGATAACATGTTCTTTAATTGTTTTCACTCATGTCCTGTTGTAACCTCCACAATATTGTGGCGAGACAGCATGCATTACAATACCAGAAGTTGCAGCGCAGGAGGTTAGCCGTCAGTAATTCTATTATTTACACCATTTCTTTGCTGTCGTCACACATCAAACTGCCTGGCAGATCCTGCTATTGTTTTCACGGCGCAAAGATGTTCCGGTCAATGAATACAACACCTAGCTGAACATGTGTCACCAGCTAAAGCTGAAGGAAAAAAAAAACTGATTTGCTTTTCACCTGTAACTTCTGTCACCAGTTGGCAATGGTGTTGAGGTTCAGTGGATCTTGGATTTTATGAAAAGGTGCTGTATATCATCCGATTATCCAATTAGCATGTTAAAATACATGCCCACATGCATACACACAACGAGCCGTGAAATCACAGAGAAAACAAGGGCATCCTAGTGAAGTTGATACATCTGCAGGTACAAACAACTGGAAAGAGGCAAACAAAGTCTTAGAGAACCACTATGATCTTGGAATAATGCTTTGGCTTTTCCATGTTATCATGTTTTCTTTCTTTGTACAAATTGGTGTTAGTTTAAGTCCAACACCGCCAACATTTCTAGAGGAGTTTCAGGTCATTTAGATTAATTTATATAGATCAGAACAACACTTTCACATTTCATAGTCTATCTACAAATTGAAGACCTGCACCATTCTCACAAAAGACTTGAGCAACGGTCCAATGCACATCCTAGCTGGGCTCTAAAAAACTAGGCTATCTTTTAAGATTGCAGAGGCTTCTTTCTGCAAAGGGGACACATTTATGATGGAAAACCGAAACATTTTGACGGTAATTCCATCAAATTCTGGTATTTAAGCTTCTGTGTCAGATCTTCTGTATTTCTGTTTATGTTTAATGAGATCAGGAAGGCATGTATGGTTCCCTAAGCGCTGACTGGAGAGATTTAATTGCATAACAGCAACAGTCGGAAACTAAATAAAAATCCTGCAGTGCTAATGTTTTTGATGGTCTCTTTAGCAGTTGTTCAGTATGAGTTTTACCTCAGGATAAGAATCCCTCAGGTTTAACTATGACTCACACAAAAACTGTAAAGGTTTGATAATTGTGAATAAGTTTTGAAGCGACAGCACGCCGTCACATATTTTCCCACCCACTTTTCTGACTTTTCTCATGCGGCCTAATTGAAATAGAACCTGAAATCATATATTCAGCTGGTAACTATGCTTGCCTCTGCACAGGAATGAGGTGAAGCAAAGTAAAAGAAAAAGCAGCAGAAATACTGAAATCAGAAACTTGCTCTTGCAGAATAAATCGACAGAAGTACTGCAGGATGTGACAGGGTGAGTATTTAGGCCTAAGCCAACATGAAGCCTTTAACATGAACCTGTGAGTCGTCAGTGACTTTATGAAGCAACTTGACTCATGAGTTTTCATTTTCACTTCATCACAATTATTGTGAACTTCGCAATTTGCAATAATTATCCTTTAGGTTAAATAGTCATTGAATAAAAATACAGTGGGTGATTTTTGTGCCAATCAAAACATCCAAACTTTCATTACGATGGATTGAAATTAAACGTATATTTATTCCTCCCACATTTCCTTGGCTACTGTTTCTTCCTCCTCACCATTGTTGCTCCTCTTGTGCAGATCCTCCTTGCCGTTCTTGACGCTGCTGCCTGTTGCGGTCCTCCGGGCCGAGGAGCTTTTGCTGGTGTTCAGTTTCCCTGAGCTGTTACTCGACACTGAACCATCCTCCTCACTTGGCAACCGTCTGTAGTGGCCATGGCAACAGAGAGACAAGGGAGAGATGGTAGAAGAGGAGGGGGGAGGAGTGAGGCTTGTGAGTGTGTACACAAAATGGGCATCATTTCACAGTTATTACTGGCAGCAGACTATCAACTTTAATTACAAGTGAGAAAACAATGTTAGAGGGTAATCAGGAACAATAATTCAAAAGGGCTTTGAAAAGAAACATGTTCAAAAAGTCTACAAAGCAGCTATGAGGATGCAAGCGAAAAAGAGATAAAACTTCAATTTCTGGTAAATTATTTAAATCTGAAAACATTCCAAAAAATTGAACCAGTGTGTTCTTTTGAAGAAGAATTTGAAATTTTGAGAGACAAGTAAAGAATAGTTGGAGAGAGAGATGACCCTATTTAAACCTCGAGAACATTTTTAATCACTAAAACATGCATGTTTTTGGTGTTTTATTTTGTTTTTCTTACTAACAAAAGGAATTGTTGAATACTGTGGGCAAAACAGTAATGGTTTTGAAAGATTTTTACAAATACAGTTCTTAATACTGTACATTTGTGTGCATTTGCATTTAGTCCCATTTTACTCTGACGCCACTAAATAAAGTCAATTAATTTCTTAACGAATAGTTGACTGAATAAACTGAGTCTACCTGTGCCTTACTAAATTACAGATGCTCTTTGAAGGCCTAAAGAGTTTGTTACAGAATATTTGAAAGCATCATGATGACCAGTGTAAAACAGCAGATGAGCCAGGGATAAAGTTTAAGGCATTGTTAGGTCAAAAAATAATAACCCAACATCATCTATCTAAAACCTTTGAGCTTTTTTCAGATAACAATCTAATATATGTGGTAACTCTGGAGAAGCTGTGACAATGTGTTAAATGATAACTATCAATTGTTTGTTCCACAAACCTGGACTTTATAAAGGAGAGGTTTGAATGGTTTAAATTATGTACAACATGGAAAAATCTGTGTGGTGGAAAAGTAACACTGTGCACGACATCCCCATGGAGAAACATGCTGATGGCAGAATCATCCTGTGGAGATTTTTGTGTGTGTATGTTTTTATTACAGGGTAGGGAAGTTGGTCTGACTTGATAGGAAAATGGATTGTGCCAATTACAGGCTAATCTTGGAGTAAAACAAGGGCAGAACCTTTTATCTGGAGAGGAACCTTTAGCATACACCCAGGGACACGAAGGCATGTTTGTGTGTGACACTGGCCTAGTAAATGCATACTGAAATTTTTCATTGTAACATTACAAAATGTAGAAAAATTTGAGGGATATAAATACTTTTTTGAGGTCCTGTACTTTCAAAGTATTTAAATTAAAACGTTGTGATGATTAATCTCAATTACAACACCTCGTTGAACATGTATGGGTAAAAAATACATGTAAACAGATGCAGGTTGACGACAAGATTTCATCATAGACATACGGCTTACTGAATCGAAGCCACAAATAATTAAAGCGGTTCTTAAAGCAAAAGGAGGTCCAAACAGGTACTAGGTGAGGCACAGCTAAAAAAGTAACCAGTAAACATAAAGATTTGTTTTCGCATTTTTTTTCTGTTTGCTTCAAACGCACACGCAAACTCACACACACAGTGGACACACACATGCACACCCAGGGTTATGTAAGCTACAGAAACCTCACTACATGACAGGCTTGTCTACAGGTGGTGTGAGACCCACGGATCAGCGAGACCAAAAATGGCAGAACCACAGGCGAGGCAAACATGTAGCTTACATGAATACAAGTTCACACAGCTATTACAAACACACACACACACATGCACGCACACATGCACACACACATCGTGCAGCCATAGCAGTAGCCAGCGATTGGCTGCACTACAATAAAAGTCATGTGGTATTCAGAAAAGAGCCGGAGGGATGGAAGGCAACATACAACGTGAGAGCCATGTAAATCTGTTTGTGAAGGCCAGAGAGGGGGGCAGAAGAATCGGTAATCACACTGCTGGAAAGTGATGTTCATCCCAATATCTGTCTTCTGTCTTTCCTGTGTGCCTCACACACCGATGCTCCCTGGAGGAGGAACTGAGCAGAATAAATGCACTCCCATTGAACCTGTCCTCTGCTTCTGCTGCACTGTGCTTAACATTCAGTCTGTGCCTGTTTCTCTCCTCAATCAATTAGCAGGTAAAACTAGAGTTGCTGTTGCTTTAAGTTCAAAACAAGAAGCATTCTTCTAGCCATTTGCTTCTGTCAATACAACAGAATTCACTGCATTGGCAACAGCTATTTTAATCCACTTGTTTGAATCAATCTTTTCTATATAAAAGCTGGTACTAAATACTAAAAATATGTTTGGAATATTTTCCGAGTTTATTTTGCTTTACGTATATATTCTGTTTTTCCGATCAGTCAGGGATGTCTAAATAGTATATTATGTTAGCCACTTTTCAAAATTGGAAAGATGTGAAAACAGCATTTAATCAAAGAAGATGTGTGTTCATCTTCATTTATGAGGAAACCACTAATCAGAGCAATAATGAATTCCTAAACCACTAACACTGTGGTGAACAAAGCTGGTTGAGGACTAGACATTACCTTAACACTACACCCAGTGAGGATAAAGGTTAAAGGGGTAAAACATCTCCAGACCTCACCCCCAACGTACAATGCTTGCATTCTGGACTCCCAGTATATTATGCGCTTGTTATAGTCAATGAGAGCGAATACACTGCATCAGCAGGGCTTCACACCTCTGCATCAAAATTTGAACCAATCTTATGTTTGCCAGATACTGATGCAACAGGAATATGAATGAGCCAATCTGTATTTAAAAAAAAAAAAAAAAAAAAACGCACCAAGACAGGATACATTTTTTTTAAATCCTAATTATATTAATGAAAATGTGGATGTATTCATGTATTTATGCTGTGAACATATATAATTTATGACTATAAGTACACACAAAATACACACGATATACAGACATGATTTTATTTTGAAACCTATCAAGTCCTTTCCTCTCACTCCACTTGAAATAGGAGCATCGGTCAAGGTAGACAAAGAGACAAAGATTAATTTGATCAATTTTGATAGATGAGAACTACGTATTTTAAAGATGAGACACACCATCTTTTTGTCAGACTTTATTGCGTGATCTCACATTTTCCACGCACACATTTTCTCCCACTTCTCAGAACACCTCTGGGCTTCTCAAATGAGCGAAGTTAAACGTAGCGTATATCACGGAATGCCTCAGCTCCACCGGTGAAGTTCGCCTCAACGCGAAGCCTCATGCAGTGTAAATCTGGGGTCACTCTTAGACAATTGTGGCACAGAATCGACATATGTTCCAGTATATTTCACTTTATGTTTGGGTTTTTGTGTGATAGTTCCTGGATTGTTCCTAAGCTCCTCCTCAACAATTTCCTTTCTTTGGAGGTGACAGCTTGGGTCAGGTGATAAACATTTACCGCAGTTGGACGTTCCAACAAGACAACAACAAATACACATCAAAACCAATTTTGGAGTGAATAATCAATGCCACCATTAAGCTTCTACAGGAATGGCCTTCACCTCAACTCTGTTAAAACTATAATGACTATGTTGCAAAGCTTATCCAGAGCCAGAAAACCAATGTGTTGAAATGAACTTGAACAGTCTTGCCAAAAACAGGTCAGTCTCAATAATGCCAGAAGCTTCTTGAAGACGATACAATGTGTGTTTTCTTTGCAACTTGGTAAGGTATATGCATCAAAATATTAATGTAGGTGTGTCATTGATTTAAAATAACATAAAAAAAATTATGGTCTTATTTTTGTTTTTAAAATCTATTAAAGGTGTATGTTGTAATTGTGCTATACCTTAAAAGAAGACTGGTTTAATAGCATAATTTAATCCATCCATCCATCCATTTTCTTTACACCCTTGTCCCTTAGTGGGGTCGGGAGGGTTGCTAGTGCCTATCTCCAGCTAATGTTCCGGGCGAGAGGCGGAGTAGCATCATTTAATAAAGATGCCAAACTAAAGATAACATTCATGCCCCTGATTTATGCATGCAGACTTATTACAACACAGACACTTATTTTGATGTGCATCCTACAGTTCCAGTGACTTTACTATTAAATGAGTAGGTATGTAGAGAGTTAAGTGTGTTTTATATGCTATGAAGTTAGATATCTTTGGCAAACTGAGTGATTCTTGTTGTCCTCTTTTTCTCTTTCCATCAAACACACCATTACCTTCAGCCTGAGGAGATAGTAAAATCTAACCATAAATGCATCTTTTGATGTTTCACTTCTTCTCATTCTACATCATTACAGTAGTGTGTATGTGATGAATGTTTAGTCTGGTAGTGAAACAACAATTTTACCTTTTTTAAACCCCAGTTCCCCATAAGGCATGCGTTACCAGTCGGTAAAGCTGATTATCACACTTTGCCGGCGCCTGTGGCACTGTAGCATTTCATCATTGTTATACAGGAAGGTTCCCTTCAGCTCGAATACAGCTGGGGTTATAAATATACATGTATTTATTATCCTTGAGAAGCAAAGCACAACTAATCCCACCCCCATTCATTTTGGATGAGCGGTGAGTAAATGAGGTTGTGTCTTCAACTCTGTATTAATTTATGCTAAATTATGTGAGCTGAGACTTGATGCATCTCATTTATGAGGGAAATATGTCATCACTAATGTGGGTGGATGCATGTGGGTGTAAGCATGTACTAGTTTACAACAAACTGCTCACCCCTGTGCTCGGTTGGATTTGGTGTTCATGCTGAGAACACAGAGGACGCAGAACAGGAGTAGCCTATTTTTGTTGGGGTTTATTTTCCACCTAGACGAAGTGAAAAGCCCAGGATGTTGCTGTGCAGGTTAATAATTCAGATGTTTGACAAGCCGCGTTGAATATTTAAATGATTTCATGACAGGCTGTAGTACATAAAATATTAAAAAAATAAAACTTAAATCATTACATATTTTTTTTAAATGCCACAAATTACATTTCCATTTATAAACACATCAAATTTGTGTTCTCAATACAATACCGACACATCTAAATTGTTAGGCATTTAATTCTTGCAATTTTGATGCTTGATACGGTTTAATATAATCTGACAATGAAAAGAAATGTCTTTCTTTAAAACCACTAGCAAAAGATTACTGAGTTAGAAGGGTGATTTTTGGTCCCAGATGTTATTTTGAAATAGAGAAAAGATGAAAACAAATGAGAAAATGTTATGTTTTAATGTAAAACTGGTGAAGACTGACGAAAATAAATCCCACAGCCGTTGGAGCATTAAAAAAACAAATATAATTCAAGTGTCTCCCTGCGGACATCTCCCTGAGTTAATCATCACATTCTGAGGGAGCTGATTTGAGACAAAGACCTGTTTCTGTTGCAAAGCTCAAGTGTAACTGCGTCTCTTTGTTTTTCAATGGACTCTCTCATGGGATGTCATTTGGGTTTAATTGGCTTAATTGTCCACACCTTTGAATAAAAGGCATACCCAGAGAGGATTGCAGTTTTATCTCTCTTGTGTAACTGCAGTTTGTCATGCTTGTGCATAGCTTCACCCAAATGAATATATTTATTTTCATAAGTCTTCTGTTACACTATATATTTTATCAAATAGTGTATTTAGTTTCTGTTACTGTCAAGTATTAGAACCTCGGTGTGGATTGCAGAGTTCTCCGTGAGCAAGTAAAGGTGAGAAAAGCAGCTGACGGGTATCGTTGTTTCTAATGCCTCTGAGCTTTTATGGGTTCAAATCTTTTCGATGTTTGTCCCGACGCTGAGGTATGGAGTCACACTGCTGTAACTCAAGTGAGTGACTCTATACAACAACAGTTGACAGCCCCACTGTGCGATAATGATAGGCATTTATTTGCATCTAAAGCTGGTAACTGAGATGAAGGAGAGATTTTAATGCCAGGTAAGAACTGAATCAGCCAAGATAGATCGCAGTTCCAGCATGCCAGGCTAACATTTTGTTATCAACTTCTGTGCGTAAGCAGAAATATCTTCTCTCTGTCTTTCCATCTACAAACAGCCCCTCATTAACATGGGAGTTATCTTTACATCCCATCAGTCTGTCAGAGTCTGAGCTGCTTACTCTTGGCTTTTCTCTAGCTTAACACTGTGATACTCAAACAAACCCTGATGTCTGGATTTCAGTGACGTAAAGCTCAGACATCTGCTCCAGCAATGAGAGGTTCCCTTTTCTCCTGGCTTCCAGCAGGAGACGGTCTCTCTGATTACCTCGTTATCTCAGCAATGTAACTGAGTTCAAACACAGATTTTCGCAAAGGTGAGAATTGTGAACGTGATTACCAACAAGAAGCGTCTGCATTGTTGCGAATGAGGAATAATTAAGTCAGAAGTGTGATGTGGAAAATATCTGCCTTGCTCTGTCACAGACACTGTCACCGTGTCACACGCGGTTGGTTTCATCAAATAGCAAATGTGACAAACGCTCAGATTTTTTTTTTTAATCATTCAAATAAGACATGACTGTCTTTTTCTAATTTATTTCTCATTTTAATAAATAACTGTTATTGCCAGGAAAGCAAACTTTTTCTACAGAGTAAGAGATAAATTTATTATCTATAATGTAAAATCAACTTTTATGAGATTTATCATGTTACATGTTATTCCCTCAGCAAAAACATAACTTTTATTCTTTAATGCATTTTTGAGAAATCGTTGAATCTCCCATTCGGATGTGCATAAATACTCGCTCATACAAAGTGCTGCTTATATGCCCTTTTCATAAAGGTGTATAAGTTTCCAAACGAGTTTCTGCCCCACAGAGCACACCTTTCCACGCCCCTCTCCCACTTAGCTCCACCTGGTGGAAATACTCATCTGGTGACCTCATCATAGGAACTACTTCTTAGTCTGATGCTACAGTTGTAATGAGGATAGTGAATGGACACTGTTGTGATGAAGAGCTGAAGGTAGTTTCAAGGCATCAAATTACAAAAATGTAAACATGCATTTTTTTGTTTTATCTCTATATTTTAACAAACAAAGAGCAACATTTTGAGTAGGCATGCAAGTCAATATCTTACCCTCCTTTGTGTATGTCAGCTGATGGAGGTCTTTTATTTGCTGTCCCATCTTGATGAACCTTCTTATCCAGTGACATTGACAGCGGAGCGTCTCGAACAGCAAGGCCCAACACCAGCGTCTCTTTGGTAACAGAGACGGCCTCGTCACCAGTTCGACCCAGGTGCTTCTTGGCGTAGTCAAAGCCCTGTACAGGCTGGCAAAAAAAGAAAAGAAAACAACGCAGAGGGGGTCACAGATCCACTTTCACTCAGTATTGTCTTTGCATTATGTATTACATAAGCTCAGTGGGTCAAAAAGCAACAGCAGACATTGAAACCACCACCTACCAAACAGAAAAGTACGTGCAAAAACTACATTGAGTCCAAAAGCCAGACTTGACAGCACAAAGGTGTATCATACTTACCAGATGGCAAAACAAATTACACATAGTCAATGTAATTATTGAGCTAAACATAAAACACAAATGCTAACCGAATCTGCACACATTCCACCATGACACATTGTTGACACAACAGAAGAGCAACGTGAAGCCAAAACTGGTTCAAACACAACAGCGATGCGATCCGCTGCCGGCTCAGATTACTCAGTAAACAAGCTGAATTCAAACACAAAACAAAAATCACACACCGTCAAGATTGTCAGTTCAGTTAAAGACATGAATTACAGGACAGCTAATACGGTCTTCTAAATGGAAAAAAAACATTTAAAAATACTCTGCTAACAATTCAAATGAAAGTAATTTGACGGGCATTCCTCCCTTAAGCTATTTTTATCAGTCTCCAAACAGCAGAGCTTACATAACAAAAAAATTAAGAAATAAATAATTTGTCAAAGCAGCACCTTTGAAGTCAAGGGTTTGTTAGGAGGAGATAGAACATTAAAGAGACAGCAGAATATGTTTGACAACTATCCACAGTTGGAATACATTATTTTTTTTGGATAAATGGCTTTCGTTTTCAGGAACAGAGGAAATGGAAAAAGTGAGACTGGTTTTGGGTTTGAGAGCAACAAAGATAAAACCCAATTGGCTGTTTGTTGTCTCCTCTTCTATTTTGAGCATCTCCAACAAGAGGATGCTTAATGCATGTGATGATGCATGCTAAATTCTGAGAGCATGTAAGGTTAGGAAGCATGGGTGTCTGGATGAGGGCGCTGCTAATAATTCATTGGTCACACACCGATGCACGCACAAGCACGCACACACACCACACACACACACACACACACACACCACAACACACACACTGCTATGCCTTCAGCTTACTTCAAATACAACACTGCAGTTGTGGATAGGACTCATGCATTTAGGTTGATAAAAATGAAACACAACTTCCAGACAGTCCAGACAACCCACTGTCATCAATTTGTTTGTGGCTCCATGGTGTTCATCAGTTTAAGAGGAGATGGACTCATGCATGTATGGAGTTAAGCAGATACCACTATTTGGTTATAAGATTAACTTTAATATCCTGTTAGTCTACATGACTTTAAATGGGGTAAAATCAGTTTTATTTTGTTTTGCTTAATTTATGCTGGGCAACTTTTTTTTACTGTATATAAAAACACAAGTCCTTAAGAAGCAAGAAGAGAACAGCAGTCTGCGAAACCATAATTTCAAAGTTCAACATTAACAGGAAAATGAGAGCATTAATAAAGAGCCCAGTGAGAATGTAAGTGATAGAAAACCAACTCAATAATATGCTCTATGCAGCTGTACTAAGAGACGCCAGACAGGCATTAATTAGAAGTAAACCTCAGACCAGAGACGGGGAAAGAGAAAGTAGATGACAGATCGTCACAGAATGGTCAGTAATGGTTAATGACCAGGTCCTGTTGACAATCCAAGTAGGTAAAATCAGCTGTTTGACTTTTGCAGGTGTGTTGGAACAGGGAGGCATCCCAAAGTTGCAGGACAGTGGCACTCAAGGACTGCGCTTACAAAGCCTGTACTAGAAGATTAAGAAACTGTGTAAAGATACTAAAGACAGCAACAGCGGCGCTCAACCCCAAAATATCAGAGGCAAGGGTCAAATCGACCCACAATGCATGTCTTGCAATGATGCCTTTGAAGCGTATAATAAAAAAATTGTTTGAAGAACTGGATTCATTTCGTATGCATGTCACAGGTGACGTCGGGGGGAAGGTTTAGGCTGCAGGCTGTGGACATGGTCAAAGAAGTTAAGAGTGAGATGCTGAAGGAGCTTCTGCCTCAGGGGAAGAAAGGATTAAAGATTTGTGATTCAGTCAGTCACTGACAAGTAATAGCAGCTGTCCTTGGAGACTGTAAAGGTTCTCAGAAATGACAGGACCCAAGGATGTAACCTTGAAAAGTGTAGCTGGCATTTCAGGAATGGTATTTTACCTTTATGGCTCGCAATTTATCATCATTTCTAAGGTCTTTTCGAACAGTCATATCATTCTATCCTAATTGTCTATTCTTCTTTTGCTTTAATTTTCATTTATCCCCAGTCCCGCTTCTCCTTCCATTGCTCTCTCTCTCTTCCTTCGCTCCCTGAAGCCGATCTTTCATCTCCTCAGAGCAGGCCTGTTTAATAAAGACTTTGGCTGCAGACAGACATTGCGGCACTGTGTGAGCCTCTGCTCAGTCTGTCAAATACGAGCGTCATTTAAATTTTTTTTTCCCCCACATCCATCTGGAGTACCAGCAGAAGATGAGAGAGAAAGAAGAACGCACAGGAACCTCAACATTTTCCATTTACTTAAAGATGTGTGAAGTGACAGTGAGCACAACCCCACTCCGCCAGCAAATTATCTGTCCTATTAGAGCCAAACAGACGCTTCTGCTCATCTGATTTTAGTTTATAGCATCAGCAGTCGGCAACTTGATGACATAGAGCAGATGGACAAGATGTGCCGTCTTCTTTGCGAGGGCCAGATTGATTTAAATTCAAGTCTTGCAGGGCAAGGAGCAAGACTGAACCAGAGTCTATAAAAAGAGATCAGGTAGATTTAAAAAGAGAAGAGAGGACACATCTGCACAGACCCGCTGTGGTTAGATAAACCCCCCCCAGGAGGCCCCCGAAGAATGATGCAGCAAAATGCAAAACACAAGAGGTCCTTTAAACAGCAGCTGCTGCTTTGTACTTGCATTGAACACCTTACGAATGAAAAATGGATTTCTTGTACTTTTCGCTGATTCCACCTCCATTGTAGTTTGAATACAACCTGGCTATCAGAGGCTTTCACACTCACGCAACGCAGCGCATAGGAAGGAAAAGCCATTTTGGACTATCTTCCAGCTGTGCGGCCAAATGATGAAGTAACTCAGGCATAGCAGAGAGACCTGTTAATGCCTAACTAAACATGCAAACATCATACTGTATAAACCACACTATTGATCAGCAGCTTCAGCTTGTCAAGCACGGTGACTGATTGTAAGGCAGATGGGAGCCCATTGCACACACGTAATACACCTCACAGCAGATCAAATGAGTGGGAGTCTATTACTGGGCTCATATTTAGTCGGTGCTCAGGCAGCTTTGAAAAATCACTTCACTCCTTAATATCGACCCCTGTTAATATTCTCCTGGGGCAAATTAAAAAATGATTATCACACAATTTGTATCTGGACCAATCAAGATCGTAAATGAATCGAGGCTGCCAGATGAGATCAGGTGGAAATTCAACTGCACCGAATGCCATTTAAAGGTGTATTGCTTATTTCTATTTGTGGCAACTCTTCAAACCGTAAACTATGTTTTGTTTTGTTTTTTTATCACTTCACCATCGGTATTTTCAAAGCCCGATTCCAAGAGCAAATCCATCAATTAAAATAAAAAGATTAGGATTAATCTCCTTTGTATTGACCTGCATCTAAGTCTTGTATATTGTCCAATCTGTGCGTAGCAAAAAGCTAAATCAGTACTTAATAGTGAGCTAAATTTGCTTTATAGATAGATTCAAAGCTTGATCCCTTGCTTCCCTTCCTGCTTAAAATTCTTGTGTTGAGTATTAATGTCAACGACTAGTTTGTTATATTTTTTTTTGTTCTGATGTTTCATAGAAACATCAGAAAAATATGAATGACAAGATTTAAGTACCGGTATATAGGAAAATGCAGTGCATTATGCAGTGCCCTGACAAGGTAATTTTTAGCTTCTAAATTTTCCATGTTTTATACACAAAAAAGCAAATAAGAGAATAGTGGAAGGAAAATGGTGCATGCATTTCAAATTATTTTTAAAACAAACTTTTGTTGTTTTTCAGGTATTTCCATACATCTCCTTTATCCTGAAAATCCTAAATGAAGTCCAGTGGAACAGCTAATATATAGTGTCATTTTGCTTGCACTTACAGTGCAAGTATGAACAATAGTTATGTGATCGACCACAAAGTGATCCCAAAAAATCATTTTGGAATCAAAAGGATCAAAAGCTTATAGACAGATAAGTGGCACATGGATGAGGAGAAACTCTCTTACATGGAGATTAGTGAACATGTACAGCCAGTTTTTCTGCTTGTTTAAAGAAAAAACTCCTGTTGTATTTGTGCCACCATTTTTCCTCTTTGAAAAATTCCTAATGAATAATTAAAAGACAAATAACATTTTCATTGCCACGATGATTGTGTAACTTATGCATGTAATCGTATACAAACCCTACATTTTAATCTGCTTTTAGCCTCGACCATATTTCCCCAAGCAAACAAAGTCCTGTAGCTCATTTGCTTTTAGATGCGACTTCCAGAAGAAGGGGAAAAAACTAGAGTGGGTAAAAATGTGGCTGCAGCCTTCTGGCACCACTTTTACAGCCCCTTGTTTATTAATATTTGATGCAGTCAGTTGTGAAATCCACAATAAGTAACATCAAATGTTTACAATAAAATCGGTTACTTGAGCAAATAAACCTGGGAGCAATAGCATATTAATACATCACTTTAAGGAAAGGAAAACACACACACACACACACACACACACACACACAGAAGCACACAAAACACAAAATGTACTTTTATTTTCTGGGATGTTTACACCCCGCTGTGCTACGGAGTTACAACAGCCCCATTACCCACCAACATGTCCCGCCTACCCATCCTCGCATCCATCCTTTCCCCGGCTCACTTTGCCTCTCAGGGGGCTGGGGGAGGAGAAGGTCTGGACCAAAATAGGACGCAAATACAGAAGCTGACATCCTCCAATGGAGCAACAAAATCCACGCTAATACCTTCTCTATGGATGCAATTTAAAGGGTTTTCTTTTTTCTTTTTTTTACTGCTGGTGTTAGTCATTCTGTTTAAGTTCATGCTAAGATTATTTAGCAGAAAGGCTCATATCAAAAGGTTTGATTGGATGTCAGCCATCCCTGCTGAGCTGCTGAGGGATTGGAGCAGCTCTGTTTGACAAGATAACTCGACTGATTTGAAAGAGAAGCAGAGGTCCTGCTCAGCGACACAAGCTTAAGATTTTTGTACAAAAGTAATCAACAGCACATACTGCTGTATGTTGAGCGCATTTCTTTTATGGCTTTCTGCCTGTGTTAGTAATTCGGTCACATTGGGTGGATGCCAAAACAGTAAAAATCTTAAAACATTCCTCTCTCCTTCTATTGATCTTGCAGCAATGAGAACAGAAATATGTTACATCACAGCAGCTACATGCAGGTTTTGCCCAGCAACATCAACTGGCAGCACAGAGAGGAAAAGCCAGCCAATTCATTCGTTCATTGATTCATTCAGTCACTTAATCAGTCAAACAATCCACCCGGGCGGTTGTTTCATTGAATACCTGGTGGTGGTAACTGCCTTCCCTTCGATATGACGTCTAAACAAGGAGAGAGTCAAAGGAACAAGGTCAGGAAGGGCTTTGTGCAAAACAAAGCAAGTTTATGTGGGTTGCAGTAGTCATTCATGAGGTCATTGGAAGTGATTTAAAGAAAACAAAACATGTGCAAGGACAGAGAAAAATAGCGTAAAAAAATAAAATGAATAATTTTAACTATTAGATTTAAAAAAGAAGAAAAAGAAAAATGTTATTCATTGCTTACACAGCTTATTGAGAAAGCAAGATATCTAATGGTCACTGTAGTAATCTTCTCGTTTCGTATCTTTCACATTTTTATTTTATTTTTAATTGTTTTCATCAATGAAAGTTTTCATTTATCAGAATGAATGCAGAGGTCAAATTTCCATTTACAGTGCTTATGAAAAGTATTCACTCCCTTGGATGTTTCACCGTTTTTGTTGCTTTAGTAAATCAATCTTGATAAAAAAAATTGTTTTTGATGCAAAAACTTCACAAAAAAACATTCTAATGTGGAAGTAAAAATTAATTTCTAACAAAACAACAAATGAAAACGTGCAACATGAAATAAGTTATATTATAAATATTCCCCTGACATAATTCAACAGATGTCCATCCAGTTGATTATGGTAGTTTAATAAAGAGTGAAATGAAGCTTATCTGAGTGTAGTCAGTGTGTCTCAAGTGATCAGAGTTTATAGACACCTGGAAGGTTAATCAGTGTTCCTGGCTACCATTACAGAACGAAGACAAAATAACATTCTAAGCCAATCAGAGAAAAGATTACTGAAAAGTGCAAGTCAGTGGATGGAAATAAAAAAAAAATCTCTAAAGCACTGAGTTAACATTCTCAGGAGTTCAGATAAAAACATTATCTAGAAATAGAGGAGATATGACACGTATAGATTTGCCTTGATCAGACTGTCTTCACAAACTGATTGCCCGTGCAAGAAGGAGATGAGTGAGAGAACCCACCAGAATACGTATCACTACACCGATGGAGCTGCAAGCTTCAGCAGCTGAGATGGGAGAGATTCTGCAGACAACCATTTTTGCCCAGGTTCTTCACCAGCCAAAGTTTTTTATGTGAAAGCGGCAAGAAGAAAACCACCGTTGAAGAAAACTCATATCAAGGCTTGAGAAGATTTAGCCAAAAAAGCATGTGGGAGACTCCATGTCCAAGTGGAAGACGGTTCTTTGGTCTTTTTGGCTATCTGACTAGTCGCTATGTTTTGTGGACATCAAACACTGCGGTATTTACATAGTACTGCCTCATTATTGGTTTTATGACAAGGAACAGAACAGCTTTAGGGATACATTTGAAAATTTGCTCACTCGCACTGTTAAAATGCGAGTGAGGTCCCAAAACCAAAACCAGATACTTGAAGGGTTGCATTTAGGCCTCTTTCCCAAAAGAGGGATATATACAGTATATGTTTAATCTTGTGAGGGAAATATCTTTTTTGCACAGGCTTATTTTTTCCCATTAAAATAAACATCTTCATCAGTTTATGTGACTGAAACTTCAAAACAAATGTGGTAACGTGAAGTTATTTGGTCAAACAGCTATGCTGGACCTCTAATGGTGATAAGAAATGCCAGCTCTGCTTTAGGATTATTACATCTAAGCTAATTCAAGAGGCTTTTCAGAACAAATAAGGCTGGCGAGCTCGTTGCTTGTTTACCACTTCGCTGAATGCGACGGCACAAGCAGCTGCTGTTCTGGCATCGTGCACTGCATCCAGGCCGACCATCTGGCCGAACCAAACCATCTGTTGGCAATCTATTACAAACAAGCTCCTTTAAAAGGATTGATTTTCAGTTAAAACTCCAGTGACTGATGTTCAGTGAGCGCCGTCTTTGTGGAAGAGCCAGCATTACCCTGAGGTTTCCTTCCAGTACACTGAGCCCTGCCCATTTCTTTGCAGCCGATTGGTCTTTGCAGCATGCATGATTAGTAATGACCACGGGCTACTGGGTAGTGAGAAAACAAATGAGCGGGGCCGGCAGAAATGAAATTCATTTTTCTGTCCTGCAGCAACAGCTTGACACAGTCAAGTTTTCTGTCGGCCTATGTCACTCGCAACAGAGTTATGTAATCTTGTCAGAGCCTTACAGAAGATTAAATCACTAAGATTTGTTGAATTGGGGAGCTTTGTGTATCTCAGGGTGACAGGAAAGCAACTAATTTACAGCAATCACAGAGGGAAGGAGGAACAAGAAGAAGAAGAGCTGCAAAATACAAATAGGTCAGCACAAACAAACAGGAAAAGTGAAACAGGTTTTGGGATTTTACCTTGGAGCGCGTTTTGAAGGTCCTAAATGCACCAGATTTAAAAATGACTCTGTTTCTTTTACACAGGATGAAGGCCACCATTCCAATCACCACCATCAGTAAGAAGAGAGGCGTGAGAACAGCCATGATCCACAGGTTGCTGGGTGGTGTCTTCACTACAGCTGCACATGGGGGGAAAAAATAACGTTAAATTAACAGCAGTTTTAATCTGGTACCATATGTAAGCAAAAGATATCAGTGAGCTTGATGAAAAGAATGTATTAAATGCTGCATTTTTTAGGTGTACCCAAGGCTCAATTTTAGGTTGAGATCTTGTTCAGTGATTGTCTAACAAAACTCGATTAGTTAGACTGATTTTTTTCATGCTTTACTGAAAACGACACTGTAGACAAACCGTGGATTTATTTTTTTCGTCTGACAAGGCGAGGCAATGAGGTTGCAGTTTTGATGGCTGTATATTCACTATAAAGACTAAAAAGAGTTGCAAATATGATGTTTTAATACAAATTTATTGAAATTAAGTGAAGGATATGTGAAAATGTGTGAAATTAAACCTTTTTAACAATCTAGCGGCAATTTTCTTCAATATTCAACGCATAAAAAAAAGGATGAGTATTTCTCACTTGAATTTCTTTTCAACTGCTTACTTGTGAAACTCTTCTATGACAGAGCTGTTTGCAGATAGCATGTGTTTTCATTGAAGGCATGAATATAATTGTCCTCCTCTCTACCCATCAGGAGGCAGAGAGAAAGTGTTTACCAAGAACACTGTGATCTCTTCTCAGCATGAACACTTGAGGAAGAGCTGACAAGTCCAATGTTTCCTTCAGTTAGTTAAGTGTAATGAGTTTTCTAAGATAATACAAGTTATAAAATGAGAAAATGCAAGTCAAAGGGAGGGAATACTCTGTTCTCTTGAGTTACAACGACCTAAAAAGCCACCATAAACATGCATGAATATTTTTAACATTGTTTATGTTTGAATAAAAATCCAAAGTTACCTATCCAAAAACAATTTGTGCAGCCTGACTATGTTGTTGATCAAGTTGTTAATGTTACAATGTCATATGTACAGGAAGATAACGGCAGATAGATGTGGTAGCATTTTGTCTCTTTACAAAATGCTGTTGAAACTAGAGGCAGATGTGCAAAGGTGGGACTGGGATGTAATGGAGACAGACACGGAAAGGAAGGAAAGCACATGGAAACATGCAAACTTTAGTTATGCTTTCTACTGTTTATAAATATTGTCTTTATACTATTTTTTTTACATTTGTACTAACAACCCACCAGGGTATAGCATTCTTGAATAAATTCTTCATATTATAGTGTAGTCTTTAAGAAACAAACAAAATGTGTGTCGTTCATAAACCAACCACAGGTCTGTTCAACTGAATGACCTTTGTGTGCATACGATGGCTATATTCCCACAGCAGGTCTTAATTGCTCAATTTAGATGTTTTTGCTGAAGTCGGCTTTTTTGTTTTTGGCATAGCATTTCATACTACTAATGAACTGAAATGGCAACCGGACTTATGTGTGAGCTGTTTACGCCCCCGAAGCGACCCGCGTGTGCAGAAGCAGCACGTAAACATCACACAGCAGCCATGGAAGTAGTAATGGACGCTTGCTTTGACTTACATACATATAAAAGACATGCAATGCAGCAACAACAGTATAAACACACGCTTACGTTCGGCCTGCACTTGCACAAAGTATCCCAGTGTCAGAGCCATGGTCTGGGAATCCAGGCTGCTGAGGGTCTTTGCAGCTGCAGATCCTGTGATGGGGGATCCATTGAGCTGTGCGTAGTAGGTCATCTCTGCTGGGTTCTTTGGACCTGGAAGCCGTCGCATGCTCACCATCTGGGAGTGGGGAGACACAGTTGCATTATAGTTTTAGAGAAATTTCTAAAAAAAAAAAAAAAAAAAAAGAAAAGCTTTGAGCCTTGTTAACCATCTAGAAAACATATAATCTGTAGGCAAGTTGCAAACAAAAACCCTTATCTTCTCCAACCGATAGATTGCCACGTCTGCAGCTCTAATTTGTTTTTGCTTTGATCAAGTCTAGCATTGGCTGGGAGATGAATGGATTTATTGAAGACTCTCAAGGATAAACGAGTCATATGAAATCTCAATTTCCTTTCATCATACATCAAACAGTTTTTTTAAACATAACACAGCTTTAATCAAGTCTAATAATTTGATTTTGTCATAAAAAAAAAACATGCGAGTTATTAAATAGCTGGAGGTTTAATCCTCTGACTACACCCAGCACGTTCTGACAGTTCTGAGAAGCTCTTCCTCCTCCACTCAGCAGCCATAAAACTGCTCAACTCTGAAGACCGTAAAAACCCGCGAGGGTTTGTAATGCATGCGGGTCACTATGAATAAAACGTCATCATAAATTGAACAGTACGGAGCACCAAGCGGGGAGGTGACGCAAAAGAAAATATTGCTCACCAAAGATTCCTGTGCTCATTATCATCTTGTGTTTAAATTGAATCATTCCAATGTCTTCCTCCACCAATTAAATTTAATTTTAGAGCTGTAGAGTTAATTAATCAAAAATAAATTATGTAAAAAGCATTTTTTTATTAAAAGTAGCTAGTGGTTAGATTTGACCATAAAAAATGTTTGGCTCTAGCCTCTGTTCTACAAACATACAACTCCCCTCTATTTTTTGACAGGATTCCTTACTAGCTGTCCCACCTTCAGTCCCCCCGGAGCGCTGTCCAGGTTTCTAAATCTGGAGCTGTCTGTGGTAGTGCATGCATTCAAACCTTTTCATTAGAGACTAGAAAAAGTTTAGTTCCAAAGCGAAAGTTTTAGGAAAAAAGTATCACATTTACATAATGTATGAAAAGCAACTTTGAAATGATGTTTTACTTTATCAGAGGAAGAAAAAAAGAACAAACCTTTTTTAATCAAATTGAACTGCCTGAATGCATATAATTCACATACCACAAATTTCATGAACTTACAGTGCTATTTGCCAAGAAACTTGAGACGGATGTTTACCATTATACCTTATAGAAGGGTATAATTTAGGGAACACCTACAGGCGTCAAAAGTTGAACAATACAATCTCCCACTATTAAATATAAGATTTCTCCCAAATTTGGATAGATATGAAAAACCCTGTGAAGAGGTGAGGATGTTATAAAGATCTGAACAAAAAGACAGAGCATGTTTACAATATCCTTACTCCAGCCTTTACTTGTTTGTGCTGCCATCTTGACATCGTATTTCTACAAAAAGAATGATCAATCTCGACTGACCTGCACGGTGTAGCCGCCCACAGACGTGGCCCGCCGGGACCTCATGGACCGAGAGCCCTGCCTGCCAGCAACGAGGAAAAGCTCAGCCAGCCGCTGCTCCATGAGACTGGCGAAGCTCTGGTAGTTGGCCTCCAGGGAAGAGCTGTCCACATCCTGGATCACTGAGCAAGGAGACAAGAAATGACAGACAGATTTAGGGAGGGGGAGGGAAGGCGTTCAGGCAAACAAAAAGGGAAAAAGAAAAAGTGGGTGAGTAAAGGATTGGGAGCAGAAACTGTAAAGAAGAAAAGCAAAGCAAGAGAAAATGAACAAAAAAAAGAAAGGCAATTTGAAGAAAGACAAAAAGTCAGAGAAGTTGGAGATGTGTGATCGGTATGACAATAGAGATGACAGATGATCTTCCTCCTGAGAGCTGCTCTTACAACAGGCCATAAGTGAGATGGATCAGTGGACAGACATCACACACACACACACACACACACACTCGCTCTCACGCAGCAGCATCATTCACAGCCATCCCTGATGTGATATGAAGTGATCTCCCCCCCTGCCCCAGTCAGGAAACTGTGAATTATACATCAATGGGATTTTCTGCAGCTAACGTGACTCAGAACTGAGAGAGTAAGAAGAAGAATGGATGGATGGAGGTGGATTGCTAAACATGCAAAGAAACACACAGAGCAGTACAAAAAGGCATCCCTTTGGTGTTATCTAATCAGTGCAACAATTGGTATTGTAGAATCTGTGAGGAGCAAATTACCTGTGATCACCCAGTAGCTCCTGGTTGCTGTGGATGTGTTGAGATTGTGGTATTCAAGAGCTGGAGAGACAGATAAAGAGACAGACACAGAGGTGTTGCATTTACCTTTGAACACCCAGGAAACCAACTTTACTTCAATCAGTAGGTTTTACATTTTGTTTTTAAGGTTCTGGAAAAATTTCATAATTTACAAGTTTCATATAATTTATCGGTAATGGACACAGTTTAAATTTAGTAGTATTTTTTTTTTTCAGAGTTTCACAAATTTGAAATAAATTTAATATAGGTACATCATTTATTAAAAAAGCTAAAGTATCGATGGACATTTTTTATTTAGCACAATAAAATATACACACTGAAATTATATGAAGCCTCTGTTCAAACAACAACAGCTTTTGCCTTCATAGACATTGTATGGTTACTAACTAACTAACATTGGGGCTTCGTGAACTGACATTAAATTTCATCAAAGCTAATTAGTACATAGTACAGAGGCTAGAAGGTGAAATATTAAATGGAATTAATGGTTAATGCATCAAAAATTGTATGCAAAAAGACTTAGAAAGTCAAAGAACTATCTGAAATCTGTCAGTGTTTAGAAAGGATTCCTAACATGTCAAGACATTTGATATATAAAAATTATTTTTCAGACAACTCTCTTTATCTCTTGTCCCAAAAATCCTTCTGTTTTCATAAGATCACAATAAAAACTCCACAAGTGAACAAATATCTCTGGACAAAGAATAGGGTATCATTGAAGTTATTCGTGAAAATGTGGACAATACTGGCAAAAAAGTCAGTCAGTCAGTCAGTCCATCTGCCCTATCAAAATAGTAAATAAAAGAACTGGCATGTATGAACACTTGCAGTTCTTCAATATCCAAAGCTGTCACTAAAATAAATGGCCAGCTCAGACAAGAGCCGGTGAAATTTATCTCGCTTTATTGCCACCAAATAATCTGCAGATAAGAAGCAACGTACAACTATTCAGACACTGGGGAGCATCCTTCATTCTCAAATGAAAAAAGGGAGAAATGCTATGGCTGTGAGATCATTCATTATGTTCAATAAAACATCTCAGGATTAAGAAAAGGAATTTGGTCGCTGTGTCGTGCGGAGTATTCACAATACAGACCCCCTGCCTTATTTGGAGTCCAGCACAAGATTATTTGTCTCAAGATATATAGCCTGAGACAGCCAATTGAAAACATAAGCACTTTTATACACTGTTTGTTTTCCAGTGATGGTATCATTTACAGATTAATACAAGAAAAGCAACTATGCAAAAAAAAAAAAAAAAAAAAAAGCAATCTACTCCCGCAGAATAAATTATTTCTGACTATTTCCCATGCAAATTGGATTTTAAAATCTGCATTAAAAACATGCTATAATTAGCGTACGGGTAAAAGGCCTTTGAAGTCACGCAAAGAAAATGCAACATTGGTAAATTTGTGTGAAGCAGCACTGTAATGAACACCGACACGCTCCACATTTTATTCTGTCAACCTGTTTTAAGAAATACCTGCTCCTCCATTCCCAGTCAGCTGTCTCCTTATGTCTCTATACACACACAAAAACCATAACACCCTCTGTCTCTCGACTTCAATCTCATCTGGCAACGTCTTTCGTCCTATTTCCACCTCACCCAATCGGTCGCCAGCTTACCATAAGACCAAGTCAGGACTACAGCGAGCAAACTGTATCTTTAACCAGCGCTTGTTTCTGCTCTAAACTATCGTCCAGAGACAAGAAAAATGAGAACACATTTACATTCACCGCTCTCTCCTCTTAACTTAAATGAGCTCATAAAAACACTTCTCGCTCCAACAGCATCGGAGTGTGAAGGTTCAGGGCTCTCCATCTGAGTTCTTTGCAGAATCTGTGAAAATGCCCAGATGAATCCGCTATATTAATTTTATCAGCGTGGTTGTTGGAAATTTAATTGCAATATGCAAAAAGAAAGAGGATGGAAATGTAGAGTAAAAGAAAATGTTCTGCTCAGGTTTAATACAAAAAAAACACACACACACACAGGAGATGAGGCATGAAGAGCATCAGATTTCTTTTTAATTAAGACTTTAGATAAAGATGAGAAAATCACAGCTTCCAGTTACTTCCTTTCAAACACTAAACGTCTGTTTAAAACTGGACTCTGTTAGGCAATGTGTTTGGTCTGAATTTAATCTTAAAAACATGGAACAATCAGACTTAGCGAGGCCAACACACCGACCCACACAAAGAAGTGTGGAGGAACGGGAGGTGGGTTAAATTTTTTCACAAATAAGTATCTCAATAGTGTGTGTGCAAATGCACTCAGTCACATTTGATTTCATTCTCTTTAATGAGCTACAGAAAAATCAATCAGAATTTAGCAAATTAGCTGCCGCTGTTTATCGGTGTGGAGCATGACCTCAGTATGAATACAGCGGTTCTGTGAAGACCTCAGAGTTTTGTTGACGTAAATTAGGGAACAAAGAGCATCATAAAGACCACAGAGAACATCAAGAGAATGCTGGAATAACTTTAAGCTTTAAATAATGTCAAAAGCTTTGGATGCTCCCAAAATAGTAGAAGAAAAAAAAATCCAACCTTATATAAATGTATTCTGGACTGGAACACCAGAAGAAACAAAACATTATAATGTAATTTGTCTCTCTATCAACCTGTCTTGTTTAGGAAAGCGCTCTTATGAAAGAGAGAGAAACACAGATGTAGACTTGCTACAAGCGGACATGCCAGTCCATCTGAAAGCTAATTAACTTTATGCAATGCAGCTCCCCTTGGAAAATTAACCAATGACGCATGCCTGACAGGACAGAACAAGGAAAACAAACTGCAGTGTTTTGTCTTCTTCATTATGCAGTGCAAAAGTTAAAATTTTTATCAAAATGTACAGGCAAATGAGAAACTGCACTTGAATGACTTCCAGAGTTCATTCTGGGACAATGAACCCGGTACAGAATGAAGAAAGTAGCTTTGTGGTGTGAAGAAATATATGCAGTATGCAAACCGACTCATCCTTCACATAAATGATTACATTTTTATGCTCTAAAAGTAACAACCATCCAAAACACACCTGGGATATTAGTTGCTATCACTGTTGTGATCATTGACTGCCATTTTTTTAGTCAGTCATCCAATAGGCTACCATGCATTGCTTGCTTTGTGTTTCACCACTCGAAACATTCAGTGATTTTTCGGAGAACAGGAAGGCTTTCTGTGGTGATGCTAAGTGGATTTGGATGTGACCAAGCAAAGTGTGATGTTTGAGCCCTTTGGGTGTTGAGAGCACACACCAACAGATACTAATCTAATCTCACTCTGCTAAAATTAGCTCATCTGGGGAACACGGACAACAGATTGCCCAAGGCAGGCTTGGGATGATAAGAGCTCTGCAGCTGTTTGCCCTTTTGAAAAAAATCTCACAGATGGCATCAGAAGGAGCAATGGAATATAAACAAAGATCATTTGATTCAACTCTGCAGTGTGGGGGCCAATCACTTTGGGTAGCTGGAATCAAATAAAATACACCAACATTTATTAAAAGGGCAGGACTAACTTATAAGTTTTTGCACTAAAAACAAAAGAAGCACTCATCGATTTTGCAAAAACAAAAATTACAAAATGATTAAATTACTACATTTCCATCACTCCTCTCATCCTCCATTCGTTCTTTGAAAGCTAAAATTATGATCTTGTCCTGATAATAAGCATATCATAACCCTCAGTGCTTTCCAAACCTCAAAGAAGCACCAATCTTTTCCTTTGCCCCTTAGTGGAGTAAATCTATAATGAGTTGAAGATCGCATACTCATTTGACACATCAAACAGCGTTTTAACTTTGATGCTGCGGTCTCTCTTGGTCCCATGTGTTTGGCCGCTTGTGGTGCCTGATGCTGCTGAACAGATCAGACCCTGTTGAAAAAATGTGTTGCTACTCGTCAACTTACGCTTGAATACCACAAGAGCTTCATAACTGACTGAAATCATGGATTAGCCAGGGATAGTGCTTAGGTTTTATTTAAAGCCACTGACTGCTAATACATTTGAGTCAGATTTGTTTTATACTATGATGGAGTACATTTTAGATGCTTTATTTCAAGTAACCTTTGCGCTTGGGGAGCAGGTTAAACGTGATAATTCATGATTTTTGCATTGCCTTTCAGTTGAGTACTCAGTAGTCATGAGGGGACCAAACAAATATTATTTCAAAGTCTTTCTTAGCTAGAAGTTCTAGCAGCAGCAAGTAACGGTTATATAAACTATTAATATATTAGGATGGAAACTGAATTATTTCTTGTTTAGTTTCTCTGGGAGATAAGCAAACAACTGTATTTTTATTTTATTGTTAACATCCATAACCAAGCGGATTTATTGGCTCAGCTTTCTGCTGAACATTCTTCTTGTTTCAATAACGATGTCCTGGTCTCCTAGCTGTCCTCGTTCTCCTCCTAAGCCTTTCAAAACTGAAATAAAACTCCACGGGCGAAAGCTCCTTTATAGATTCTAAGCTACGCTCACTGCACTCTTTATTCTTACTGCTGCTGAAATTAAGGAAAAAACACCATGAAGTATGACAGTGTGCTCAGTGTTTAAACTTTTTCATACTCTCCAGCCTGAGGGTACAACTGAGTCAAGTCAAGGAAAGCTACATTGTAGATTTTCTTAGATGTGTACTGGTTATTGATTTGAAAACTGGTTATTACTGGTTATGATTTTTCCTTAACACATATTGTAAAAAAATAAATAAATACCTGAAATCTGGCAACTACTTCAGCATTTACTCTCTTCAGTAATAAAAATATAAAGAGAGGACATACTAATATTTTTATTATGCGAATATGCAATGACAATCAAAATAACCTTGAATGTTATTTCTTGAATGAATAGTTTGTTTACCAGAATATGCAAAAATAACAAAAATACCAGGTCAATATGATGGAAAGTCTAAATCATTTTTTGTGATGTTTTTGCAATGATTCTGCAGTTGTACATATTAGTTTTAACTTTTGCATGGAGAAACAAACATATGAGAATTAATACAAAGAGACTATCTGCTTTTCTAGCAGGATTTATTATTACAGAATTGTAATGACAGGAAGAATAAAGTGGATTAGATAACATTGGCTATGTTTACATCCAGATATAACTGTAGTAAAATTTGATTATATGAATATATAGTTACTGAAGAAATCAGTTAAACAAAACCAGTCTATCAACAGGAAGCAGGCTCTAAAGAAACTCAACAAAAACATAAGTCAGTTCTTTCAGGCTGGAAAAGACATGAATGACTAGATTTAATTCAAATTCAATTTGATTCAGAAACATTTTAATTAAATAGATGAATGGACGCAATAGATGGAACCTTGGATAAATAATTTTAAGAAATAATGGCTTCAGCAGCCAAGCAGATGCACACTCAATATTTTTAAATGAAATTTGGTGGTGAGCTTGACCTGCAGATGCTGTGGCTACTCAAAGAAATTTAAAAACAGAAAACAAGGACACTCTCTTTTTATCAAACATTTATTATCTAATGCTTATAAAAATACTTTGAATTGAGTTTATGATTAAGAAATTGAGGAGCAATTCTTTCCCTTGAGAAAAGATGCATCCTTAATTTAATTTATTACATTTAGTCCAAAAACTTTAGAATTGTTACTCTGAGATTTTTATCTAGACTTAAGAAACTCTTCGAAGAAACTGTGGATATTTAAACAAGACATGAATGCGTCGGCCTGAACTGGCTTGTTTTCAGCTCAATGACCCTCAAAAACAGTGAGAGAGGGGAAAACTTTAATGTCATAATACAGTAAAGTTTATCTCTTTTTTACCCTTTTCAAGGTTTTAATCCCTTCCTGTAATGGGAGCATATAGAAATTAGTGTAGTCTGAGGTAAATCTCAGTTTAAGAGTCTATATCTGCATTTATTGCTGCTATAAAATGTCAAATACAATTTAATAGGTAAACTTGTTTTTTTTTTGTTTTTTTGTTTTTAAAAATAATAAAACTATGTTTTGGGGCAAATACTTTTTCCGTATAGTCCCTTTTGCTCACAAGCAACTACTGACTGTTCACTGCAGAAAACAATCATAGCCAAAGTAGGTGTCAGCAGGACAGAGCTGCACAAAAACTAAAAATCAAGATTCATCAACAAAATCCGGTGCTTCTTTGGCTTTCAGTGACTCATTTTCAGTTGTTTCATTCGGTTTCGTGCGGTGAAGGAAATATACAGCCAAATTAGCCCTTTCATGCATAGTGGTCACTACAGAGAACAGCTATCTAAAAGTAATTTTCTTGTGCTTCTTGTGGATTTTTACGTTATAAATGCACACAGACCACTGAAGAGGACATTAATGCATCATAAAATACACCATCAACTACTGACCATCAGCTGCGAAATGCAAGAAATTATTATTGTTAAATCCAATATGGCCGACAGACAACCTACCCGATCCCTCCTTCTACTGTAGACGACTCTAGCAGGTAAAAAAATATTGTGACACCAGATAATCCCTAAAAAACAATATTACTGATGTATTTTTCAAATAACAACTTTGTATTTGGAGAAAATTACAATTGATCACGTAAGAAAAAAAAAAGAAAAACATTTTTACAAAATGTATTTTCCTACCTTTTTTTATGCCTTTAGAAAATAAAAAAAAAATTGGGAAAAAAATCCTGACACAAAGGATCGTAATTCATGCATGAAAGGGTTAAGTTACCCAATTTAAAAAAAAAAATTAAGCTGTACTTACGCTCAGCTATCACCAGCGGAGGATAGAACAGGAAGTATCCCACCAGCTCTGCAGTCAGCTGGTTGAGGAGCCCACTGGATATTGTTCCATTAAGAACTGCATCCTGGTTTTTCACCACATACACCAGCGTAACCGAGGGCGAGCCAGACTCCTGAGACACGCTCTGGATCTGCGGACAAACACACCAGCTTGAATTAAATATGCCTCTTTCTGCTGCACATAAGAATGCTCAGAAAGATTTCAGATTTTTTTTCCAGCAAAGACAAAATACAAGGCCACATTTATAATTTAAACCTTCAAAGAAAAATATCTAGAGCTATCATGCCAAATGTCGAAGACACGCATAAAGAATGCACAGCAGGCCTTCAATGAACAAGGTTTTATTCTCTCCATAATAAGACCTGTGTGGTTTCTCTGACATTCGTGTAACAGAATCACAACGGCGAAGTGGACGACGATGCAAGATACAGAGAATTCCCATCACATTTCTCTGCGAGCGTTAATATTTCAGGGGATAAATAATGAATGGAGCCTATATCTCCGTTTGCTTGTTGAGACCTACTTTATGGTTTTGATGGTGTTTGCATGTGCAGTGTATATTCTGAAAACAGATGAAGACTTTGGCAGAGAAATACGTATGATTTATGTATGAAAACTAGATTTATTACAGTTTGCTGTTTCCAAAAATATAAACATTTCTCAGAAGTTACCTCTCCCCCCTCCTTCAGTCAAGTGCAGAGTGTTACTATAGCTGTCTTATTTTTGGTAACTTTTGTTTCAAGAAGCCATCTGGAGACAGTAAAAAAAAAGAAGCTTGTGGCCAGCGCTGCTGAAGCATAAACAAGAATAAGTATGCGAGCGACTGAGCTGGCTGGAAATCCACCTGGAGCTGTATTATAAATGTTAGTCTGATTAGCATGCTGCATGCAAACAGGACACATTTGGCTGTCTGCCTTATAAATAGTCTTGGTGCACTTGTCCCGTACCTCCACTGTGAGTCTGTTGTAGGTCTCCAACACCTTATCCTGAGCCTCTTCAAAGGCATTCTCAAGCCGCTGCTCCAGCATCTGGACGAAGCTGCACGAGTAGATGTTGTCTGCAGGTCCAACAAATCTTAACACTGCAAGGCAGGCAAGGAAGAGCAAAGCAGGGATTATTTATACACCATCTGAGTAGTAAGAGAACAACAGGATGCTTTGGATGAGGGGTGGGTCTCACTCTGGTTTTCTTCTACAACATGTATGAAGGAATCTTGACGCCACGTCTCTGTGTTTGTGACTGACTTTTAAATAGAGCTGCACAGATTAGCAGTCGTCATCACCACATCAAATGTGGGCATAATCCGAATATCTAAGAAATCTTTCTTTGTATGAAGAACTAGGTAGTTTTTTTTTAATGTATTTTAAGGGATATTTATGAACAATTTAAATACAAATAATGGATTTGTCCAGTTGGTCAGTTTTGGAAGTTGACAAAATATTTAAGCTCACAAAGTGCTGTTAGGAAATAACATATCACAACTACATCACTATTATTGTGAGGTAGTTCTTGAGTTGAGTCTTGAGTCTTTATTTGTAACACCAATGACAAAGTCTTGTCCCGACCAGTGACATATTTTATTGCAGGAAGTGTGATGCATACCGCAACAAAACCTCCCAGCATATTATCATGCTGCTGCATATGAAGCAGGGAATTGAAGCACAAGCAAGAATCAATCTCTCAGTTGTTCAGCTCATTAACCGTAGATACGTTTGCCAATTTACCCGCCGCAGTACAATTTGCATGAGATTACCAACTGGGTCAGCAGGGTTTGTGCCTGCAGAGCGATTCAGACCAAGACCAGTGAAGGATGTTGGGACTTTGAAGAAAGACTGCACCCATCAGCAACACACCGATTGAATTTAGGTCAGAACGCGGCTCCCCCCTTGGCACCGCAGCTCTGTTTCGAGTTAATTCTCACAGCAAAGGATAATAAAGATGGAATGGAGCAAGAAAATAGAGGGCAACGAGTAACGTTCATAATCTGCTGATGGACTCAATATTGTTTACCCGAAGCTGCACCTCCCCGCTTCTGATGGAGAGCCGCTCGTTTTCTCTGGTTTCGGTTTAGATGGAGGCGATAATCCTCTTCGTTTCCATTGCTACTCAGGTTTATCGGTCGCACAGACGTCCCTCCAGAGAACTGCTTTCATTAATACTAACAACAGAGCCAAACATACAGATTCCAGATACAGCATGATGGATTGGGTCCACAGTGCTTTTATTTTTAGGCCTAATCTCAGGTAGTGTTTGTTTTTTTGTTGGATTTTTTTGTCGCTGAAGATGCACATGCCTTCTGTCTAATATTATTTCTTCTCCTCCATTTTAACTTGGATTCATGCTTTCTTTCAAATTTCATTATTTACATCATCCTACTGCCTCTAGCTCACTGCTTGCATTTGGGTAGGCCACAATCAATTTTCCTGCACAGCTATTTGGCACTTTCTACTCCAAACAGTTTTAAAAGAGTCTTCATACTTTAGTCACTGATCACAACGATGAACATTGGCATATTTTATGTCCTAGACCAACACAAAGTTGTTCGTAACAGTGAGGCATAAGGTAACCAGTCCACGTCTGTGTAATTTAATCTCTGTAAAAATGCATCTGTACATCTCAAAGGAAAATTTCTTTATGTCGGTGATCAGATTTTCTGAGTTTCTACAGTGAGGGAGGCACCCATATGCACCAATTAATGCTGATTGCCACAACACACAGCCCATGGATTACAAGCTACAAAGACAAAAATAAATGAAAATGTAACAAGTTTAGCTCAGATTAAAAGTAAAATTATTCTTTCTTATTAATTTGATCAAATCTGAAGCAACAATGACTTAGAATTATGGATTCATGTTGAGAAATACCATACTATTCTCAAAATCTATATTCTGATATACAGTCTCTTAACTGTGCTGATTGTCTGACCTTGCTCACACAAAACTGTGTGTGTGTGGGGGGGAGGTGTGTGTGTGTGTGTGTGTGTGTGTGTGCATGTGTGTGCTGAAATGTGTTTTGAGGCTTAAGAGCTGACTAAGTGATTGGACCAATTTGTTCTGCAATCATGGGGGTCTGTAAGGGATTTAAGGTATCAAAGAGAAGTAAAGGAGAGCTAATCAGAATCTTTCTAATTTTGTCTCGGTTCTGTTCTTCCTGGAATCAATTTAATCCTCCACTCCTGCAGCTTTTTGTCTTTTTACAATTAAGTTTCTGGAACGAGAAGCTGGTTTTGCTGGATTTTAGGGTCCTGCACTTCGATGTTCGCCTTAGTTATTCTCACCTGTCTTGAGCTGCAGGTGAATATGGGGAGAGCTGATCCAGGTCGCCACGGGAACCAGAACCGCCTTGACCAGCGGGGTGTGCTGCCTAATGTCAGACAGCAGTTTGTCAAAGCCGTAAACATTCAGAGCTTCGACAACCATGGAGGAAACGTAGACAGTTTTCCCGCTGGTGACGTAGTAACCCAGAGTCAGATTGTGGGGGCTGCAGTCGTCTCGCTCCACCTGTGACGGAGACATGTTTTCAGGTTTACACTTTGCAGCAAAAACTAACACTGAGGATTTTAGAAAAAGCTAACTTTTAACACATTATGACACCTATTCACTTGCTAACATTTTTACCTAAAAATCCCTAGAAAATGAAAGGAGCTGAAGCATTTTTTAACAACTTACTGTTTCACTAAGTTATATATACATTGGGGCAACGTGACGTTTCTAAATCAATGATTATATTACAGTAGATGCAATAAGTGTGCATTTTCCTTCTCTCTGTCTCAGCTGTCCACCATTGTGAGCTGTAGCATCTTGAACTCAGATTTGTGCTTCTGCCATAATAAGACTTCATTCATCTGTGTTACTATGTTATTGGGCTGCAAAGTGAAAACCCCTGACACCTGAAATAAAACATCCAATAAATGTTGCAACCCTAGCTGTCTGTTGCAATATTAATATTGCACCAGGTGGTACTACACTGAGGATGTGCAATATATTGAGCAGTACTAGAATAACCTTAACCACTTCTCAAAACAGGACTGCCATTCATTGAAGGCAGTGTTATTTTCCATAAATGAAGCAAATAAAAAAAGCAACCTGAAGTCTACTCTTTCCTAACATCACAAATGCAGGATACACATGAAGGGCAAAACCGACTAATTTAGCACTAATAGACAATACATCTATGTTGTCTATTAAACTGGTGCTTATTTTTCACATGTTCTACATGCAATAAACACTTTGTAAATTATTACAAGGAAAGATTCACGAAGAATGTATCTGAAAAAAATGTTTTTGAAGCAACTAAGTGTTATAAATATCTTTAATTCAGTGAATAATTATATGACTGTTTATAACTGTATTACTTCTCCTTTAATCAGAGGAAATTAAGACTGCTTTTAAGTAATGGGCACCTTAAGCGGATCCTGCGTTAAATAGATGATGAATAAATGGAAAAGCAGAAAATTCTCACTCGACCTGTGAGCCAAGCAGGAGAGAAAACAGTGAGATTATCAAACTGTTTTTAAAATTTTATTTTATTTTAAGGCTGTTTGCACATCTTTACCAGAAGTTTACATAAATGTGGTTTAGAGAAAAACATGCGGATGCATGTTTTATCTTGGACATATTGTGTTGCTATTTTATCCAAGGAATATGAGCAGCAAAACAAAAAACAAAGACAGCTTTAGTGCTAACATCTGAAATAGGCTCACAGAGCTGTCCTGTGAAACAAGGACAGCTCATGTATTGGATTTAGATTTGAAGGCACAAGCATCAGCATATAAATATTTAGAATTCTTGGTTTCATTTCAGTTTAGCTCTGCATTAAGAACATATTTCAGCTCCATTCTTCAACTTTTGGCCATATCCTGAAAAAAAGACACACACACAGACAACAACTGTGGTGAGTCAAAGGCTGTATTTCTGGAACTTAACACCACCCACCTTCATGTACCCTCAACCTTCAACCACACTGAGTAGCTGAGGTTGTTGTTGTTATGGATTTTTTTTCTCTCTCTCTCTCTCTCTCTCTCTCCTCTCACTCTCTCCACAGCCATCTTTTCCTCTCTTCTTTCTCTCCTTGAGCGTAAGCTGGCTTCTCCTGGCTGATCTTATCTAAAACAGACATCCTCTCTGAATGAAACTGTATCCCAGCACCTATCCTTATGCAGAGTCCAAGTAAAAACTTCAGCCTCATTTTTTCTTTACAAGCAACTCTAAACATTTGTTCAATTATGCTCAGTTTGATTTCCATAAAGCCTTCATTGGGTTTTGCATTTCATCAGAAAACACAAAAAAGTGCAGTTGGATCTTGCATTTGAAGTCTAAACTAATATGTAATGAGCATAAAATTAAATATTGACTGTTTCTTTCAGATGTTTTATTTTTGTCTGTGGGGGTGTTTGTGTTAATCTCCATGTGTTTTTTCTACACCGGCAGCTCGAAGGGAACACAGTGAAGAAAAAACTGGGTTCTGATTCACCAAAACCTGAATCAGTCAACCCTGACGTATGATCTTTATTCTATCTAATGCTGCTGAGCTCTTGAGACTTTTGACCTTTTTAGATTTGATTAAAAATTTGTTGATTTTTTTATTTCCATTTCTACTGTTTATTTGTTTTTCTTCATTTTTTTTAGTGTTACTATGCTTATGTATAAACTATGTGAGTCCTTTTCTTGGTTTCTTACCCTCCACAATATTTTTTTCTTATTTGTCTATTTCATTCCTTTTTTTATCTTGTTTACGCTTTAGCATTTGTCAAGCTGTCCATGCCTATCAACCACAAAACTTAGAGAGCAAAATACCTTCAGACAGCGTTTATAATATCTGCCTTTAGTGTGAAATGATATTCTCAAAACTTATACTTGGTTTCAGTAAAGGCAATGCATACATAATGCACATGGTGTCAATAATACTTTAAATTATTGACATTAAAAACTGCTTTGCATGCTTTTATAGCATGAAATAGGAGAGAAATATTAAAAGGAGCAGTAAAAATGGCTTCATGTTTCCCTTCCTTATATCCATTCTAAGTTACGTAATAAACCACCTGCTAATTAAATAGAAACCACCAGTGCGAAAACTACAAATACTAGACAGCAACACTAAAATGTTAATACATTTTGAATTTCTAAACTCCACGTTAAAGCTGATTGCTTAACCTTTGTTTTGCATTTCTGAAGCGGACTGCTGAATTTAACAAAGGGAGCCAGAACTGACCTCCTTTGCTCCCTGCCAACAGCTGACAGCTGTAAAATTGCCCAGTTTGGTAAGTAATTATGGCTAACAACATTGTTCAATGATGCAACACATTAAGCATCACTGCATGCTAATTTCATGCTGTTTAACAAACCCAAATCACGTAGGGGGCAGATTTTGCTCATCAACATTGCTACAGCATCCAGGCGCTTTAAGATCTGAACTGTTCCTATTTCCTGGTCGGTGTTTTTCACCCTCGACAGATTAATTTTGATTATCAAACCGCAGTCTAGGTTTTCAGATGGAGAAGATGAGAGCTGAGGAATGTGTCTGTGTTTAGCAGGGGGTAGATGAAAGTGCCGTGGAGCTTAGAGATACTGAGTCACTCCCCGCCAAGGCTCACAAACAACTGGATAAAAATAGCAAAAGCAGGCGGATGAAGACGGAAGACGGACAGAAAGTGAGATGAAGAGAGGCAGGTGGACAGACACAGGCAGACAGACACAACGAGCCGACTAGTACAACAGGCAAGACGGACATGTTGGCAGAAAATCGATCTAGTTGGACCAGGGGTGTAATCTCATCAGGAAGTTGAAGGGGGCGAGCAATACGAGAGATGTAAATATTGAAATATACATGAAAGGAAAAAGCTGATAAGTGATGGTTTGAGAGGGAGGGAAGAGGAGATGGAGATGGAGCCATGTGGTTGACACAGGATGAAAACAAGCATTATGTAAGAATGGCAGTGGGATGTGGGAATGGTCTCCCTAAATGAACTCGATATCTATCGCCTAATAAATCATATCCATTTGTCACTTGTCTCTATATTTATCTCCTACACCATTCATAAGTCTTTGTCAGGTAAAAAAAAAGAAAATCAACACCAACAACTTAAATATAGAAGACATGAGTACTCAGGACATACACACCAGCGAAATGGCTTAAAATAAAACAGATATTTTTTTTTTTTAATCTCAGTAGAATTAAATGGAAGCTCTTTGACCAAGTGCAGCAGCAGAGAAATGTTACAGAGACAATAAAGAAAAAACCCTCATAAGCGTAAAATCTGAAGTTATACATAAAAGGCAAAAAATAAGCTCATCTTTACGGTCCTTGAGTCATCAAATGCTGTCCAATCCCAGCAGCTGTTCCTCTTTGGATCTTCAGTGTATGTAAAAATAAACGCTTTTACAGGAGTTCTGGATCCTAGTAAAAAGCTGATTTCACTGGGGCACTTGGACTACGCACTGCACTCAGAGCTTCCCAAGCTGATAGTGGAAAGCTGAAAAATGTATAAAAAGATGAAAAAAATATTTCTTTTATGACATAACTAGTCAATGAGAGCTCTAGAGGAGGCTTATGGCTGAGGTAAGATAAACACAGATGCTATTTTCCACCAAGCTTTATGCCTTCCAGTCATTTATTCTCAGAAGAATAATCAGCTGATGAGAGATTTACATCTGCAGTTTGTGAGCAGGCATTTTGACTAGCCAATCATATTCTGATTTGTGGCCAGTGGCTGGTCTTTTATGGTAACAATTATCATAGGGGATGTCACTTGTGAAAACTTCACATTGATACACATATGGATTTGGTTCAATATTGTATGTTTTTTCTTTTTTTTACAGTTTGATAATGGAGGTATAACCCACCTTATTGAAAAATAACTATTTCTGACCAGTAAAGGAAACAATGAAATATAAATCAATCATTAAAAACTGTCTTACACTTTGGCTTTCCTATACAATTTATCTGAAATAGATATTACTGAAAAGTTATTTTTCTGTTCCCTCCAGTGATACCTGTTATTTAGATAATGTTTCGGCAACACTTTATGTGCTCACTAATTAACAACCTGTATTTCAAAGCCATTTGCAAAGTTTGCTAGCTTCTGCTAGGTTTTCATTTGACATTTCGCTGAGTCATCCTAAGATTCGTAACACAGAGAAGACGTTTCCGTCCTCAAGGAAATATTCTCTCTTTTTAGTGTTTTGCTTAGCAGAAAAAAAAACAGCAGATTGAGTTTTCTGCACAGCATGCTGTGCAAATTATGGTTTGCAATTTTACAAAAGAGAAAATAATTTGGTTTTTGTACACTTAACAGCACTTAGTTTACTTTTGATTGATATTGCAAGGTCTGTATGTAAGACCTTTGTTCTTAAGCCCACTGACCAGGCCTAGTGGGTTTGTCACAGGATCATGACCTTTTGATTACCAGTGAAAAGCCGCTCGGCGTACACGAAGCCGCTGGAAACACTGACCTGCGCAGAGGCTTTGGAGTCGTTCAGGGCTCTCTGCAGAGCATGGCTCAGTCCTTTAGAAAGGTTCTGCTTTAGGATCAGGTCCAGGCGATTCCTGCGCAGCTCCATAGATAACACTGTAAAGATTTAAAGAAAAAAGGTTTAAGTAAAGAAGCTCAGTACATAATAAAGCTGGTTTGGATTTGCCTTTTTTTTAGCAACAGCATATCACCAACTGGATTATGATCACCACAACTGTTTTTCAACAAGCCGATTTTCTGCACACAGTCCAGCCAAGTAATGGCTCTCCAAATCATCCCTGACCACAAATACTTCACAATGGACCTCAAGGGGCTTAGTTCATGACTTCAGATTACAACCAATTGTTAGGTAGTGAAAAGAAAATGGGTGAAAAAGCAGTTGACGGCCAAAAATAAGCTTTGAAAAAGCTTTAACAGCTTTTCACCAGAATCACTTTTAGACATTTTGCTTGTATTCAAAATGTGCAGTGCAATTTAAGAAAAGGTAAACTATTTCAAAAATGAGGTAATATTCATTGTAGATTACTTTTGAAAACGTATTCAAACATGTGTTGAGCTCCAAAACTTCAAATAGGGATATCAAAGTCTCCTACCCGTTTTGACCCAGAACTTCTTCGTCACATTGCATGGCATTGGCATTTCCTCAGCGCTGGTGGTGGAGGGACTTTGTGTGGTTGTTGTCAGAAGTGGTGTAGTTTGAACTGGGATGAGTGTAGTGGTGGTGGGTGCTTCTGTTGTGGTGGTGGTGGTAGTAGTTGTTGAAGTGGTGGTGGTGGTGCTGGTGGTAGTGGGAGCAGCAGTAGTAGTAGTGGTGGTTGTAGTGGGAGTTGGAGTGGTGGTGGTGGTGGTGGTGGTTGTGGTGGTGGTCGTAGTAGTTGGGGGAACCGTGACTGTGGTGGTGGTAGTGGGGGCTGGCACGGTCGTAGAGGTCGTTGTTGGAGGTGTCGCGGTTGTTGCGACGAAGAGCCTCGTTTCCTCTGTGGGTGCAGCAGCTGTGACGTTCGATAGAGAAGCCTCTGTGCTCCCAGGAGTCACTGCCTCCTGTGTTGTCATCTCTGTGCTATTAACAGTAATGCTGGTCGTTGAGGGTGTTGTGGTTACTGTTGTCAGCTGAAGGCTGCCGTCGGTCACAGTGTCCTGGCTGGTGTTATTTTGGGCCGTGGTGGATTCTGGTGGTGTTTCTGTTCTCTTCGGGGTAGAAAACGGCACAGTTGAAGTGGTGGTTGTCGACGGGGTTGTTTTTATGGTCGTGGCTGCTGTGGTTGTGTTCTGTATGGGGATCCTGGGACGCACAGGCATGGTGGTATTCCACTGGTGGGTGGAGAAAGGGCTTGTTACATTGGGAGGAAGTGTGATGTCATGGTCACCCACTGTGGATAGGAGAGATTCAGGTACAGTGGGGAGATCCCACGCTGGTAGGCCGCTCACTACTTCATCTGGAGGGAAAAAGAACACAGATAAGTCAAAATAAAAAAATTAAAGAATTTCTAAATACAATGTTCTGCTTCAGATATGTTAAGAAAACACTGCTGAGTACAAAAGGCTTATTGATTTAAAATGTCCTGGTATTTTACATACTTCATGGACTCTAACAAAGTTTCCCACCACACTCTGAAGTGGTCACCAGGTGACCACATATTCATCCATTGTTTCATTCCTGATTCACCTGTAGAGTTTGTTGAAGAAAGGCTACAAGTAAGACACCTGTAAAAAGGTTGTCACCAATACGTGACCTTAAATCATCTTTATCATGGACAAAGAATCTTGATAAAGATTTTCCTTCTTCTTTTTAAGACATTCAAGAAAAATGCCTTTTTTTGTCTTTCGCTCAATAGGACCTCAACCTTCGAGGAAAAGGAGAAAAACGGGTTACTTTAGTTTCACTGGCCTCTGTCTCTACTTTCCAGCTTACGTACTTTCCCTTTAAATGTGAACCTAACAATTTCCAAAGTCCATACTTACTTATTGTATTTCCTCATTGCTGAACAATTCTTAGATTCTAAATGCAGTGACATAAATTTTTCCAAACCAGAGGTAGGATAACAACAAACCTATCAAGCCTCAGTTGTCACTCGTATTTGATTTAAGTAACGTAAAAAAAAGAGAACATTTTAAAGTTGGTAGTTTTTAATTCCCTACAGAATATTGAATATTAACATGTCAACCTGAAAGACACTTTTACACTTGGATTGTGACAGCAAATGCATGAGGCAGGCTACCTTTCATTTTCAAAAACACCTCCAGATTCAATTGTATCCCCCCCACAATGTCGTACCAGCGGGGGGTCCAAGCAATCTGGTTTGTGAAATCATTTGAAATGCTTGGAGACACACTACTTTTCTCCTGCACATTTTTCAGAAAGCTAAATATTTGTGTAGTAATTACCTTATTATTGAGGCGAAAACAGATACAGGAAACAGAGAGGGATGGAGGCTACGAAATGGGACAGATGATGATGATGATGAGGATGATGATGATGATGATGATAATGATGATGATGATGATGATGATGGCGATAAGTCTAAGATGATAAAATGATATACATGATGGTGACACTGATGAAATGTTAGAGGTGACGATTTACTGGCAATAAAGCTGAAAAAACCCTGAGTTAAAGTCAGTTCAATTAATTCAATTAAAATGAATTGTTCATATTAATTATTACAAGCAATCTATTGAGATTAAATCACTGTTAAAAATTACAATTGGTCATGCAGAAATGATGGATGTCTGTGGGACTCGTTGCTGAGGCATTCAGCAGCGTGACCTCCATGTGTTTCCATGAGAAGCTGCTGAGGCGACTGAAGCATAAAGTGAATCATGTCCAACTGAACTGCTATTATTCTCAGACATGTCGTCTTCAGTTTGCTAAATCCTGATAATTACTATAAAAAAGACTCGGTTAATGATTAATTCTGCTACAAAACACTAAAAAAGCAGCAGCGTGTCATTGTTTTTTTTTTTTTGACAAACCAACACTGACATTTTTTCCAATAAATACCTACATCTGTAAATTTTATCACATTAATTCGATGATGGATTAAGCGGAGTTAAGTAATTTTTTACTGCTTTTGATATGTTTATCCCTGCTGTGCTCTGTAACTAATGTTCTCCAACAAACCTGTGAGGCTTTCACTGACAAGCTAAATTCAAATTCAGTTTGCACACAGGGAACGCAGCTATTTTAAATTAAACGTCTGTAATAAATGCTAATTAAGGGCTTCAGATTAAAGGGGCTGAATACACTAATAATTTTTTAAGACTTACTTGTTAAAAAATACTTTAAGCCATTTATCCTTTTCCACTTCAAAATTATACCCTCCTTTCAGTTGGTTGGTCATAAGATCCCAGTAAAGGATTGTGCCTCTGCTGTGCTAAATTGTGAAAATTCAAATTAAAACTTTTTCCAGATAACTGAAAAAAATATTACCCACCCAAACTATAGTTGGTTGAAGAGTTGTTGTTTCCAGTAACCACAGACAAATTGGTTGATGGTGGAGTCTGACTCGGTTTTTTACTGGATGGAGAGGAGGGGGGAGAGGATGCTTTTGTTGTGGAGGAAGATAAGGCCTTGGATGAAGAAGAGCTTTTAGACCAAGCCGCTTTAGACAGCAGCCCTAAAGGTTTTCTGACTGCTGGAGTCTGCAGCTCTGTCGTCTCAGTCAGCATGCTGAGAACCGACGAAAGGGCCGCTTGCTCCCTTTGGACCTCTCCGCTTGTCCTCAGCTTCTCCTGCACAAGCATGGGAGCCGGATCTTCGGGCACGCTTGGCAGCGCTTCCTCCTCTGCATCGTCGACCGGCCCCCATCCCGCTTCAGCCCACGCTCGAGTTTCCGTCATAATCCCGGCCTCGGCAAAGACTTTTCCATGGGCTCCCGCGCGCACTCCTTCCTGCGTTTCTGTCCAGATTGCGGTTTTGGCCTCGGCAAATACTTTTCCCTCAGGCCAACGTCTGAGTTCAGCATCGGGACCTGCTCCAGGAGCAACATCTTTAACCCCATCCCTGTCTCTAAATCCAGGAGTCAGGATCGGGGGCACTGTGGGATCCAGAGGTATGTCACTGTTCTTCATCGACACATAATGGCCTTCCTCAGCTGCGCAGAGAGAGAGAGAGAAAAAGAGAGAGAAGGAAAGAAATTCATGTTTAATTGGGGCAGTTTGTCATCTGTCAGAAAGGAGACAAAGTGACTCACTTCAGCACACACATCTGGAAACCTTGAATCATTACTCCTCATAAGGTCATTCCTACTGTCCAACTGTCAGTGGATTTAAACTTGCTCTGCTTGCACACGGACTCTTGAGGAAAATACATACACACATAAAAATACCCACACTGCTCCCCTGCCTCAGACCACACAGATCCAAAAGGATTAAAACTGTGACTGCTGGAAAAATAGTAATACTGTCAAAAAATAGGTCACTTATGTTTGAGCGGATAAAGCATGAGGAATTCATTTTCATGTTCCAGGATCCATAAATTAGGACACAAATGTACCCTAATCAGCCGTGATTTCACAGAGATACTAATCACATTCTGTAGGTTAGCCACACAGGCTTGTGAATTTATTATTTCCAGAGCAAACACAAAAAGCATGGCCCTTGGCTCGGATCGACAACAAACGAGGACGGAACTGGTTCTTGAAGCAAACTGGAGGTTTTGGCTATTTGTGGGCCACAGCTGTCATTTTTCATTTTATAAATACTGAAAGATACATGAAAGTGAAGCAGGAAAGAGAATCAATCCTGTCAATGAATTTAACAACATACACATGCTGAATTTTGAAAACGTGGCTTGACTGAATGAGGCAATTAACCCATCTAACGCATTCAGCCTGAATCGTACCCCGAGTTGGTGAGACCGAAACATGAGAGAATGCAAAGCTGACCTTACTTGAAGTTTATTAATTATCTCATTTGGATTGAAAATATTCTTAAAGCTTCAACAGGAAACTCCAATAAAATTGTGTAATACAGTGTTTTACATATTTGTTAAAACTGTCACGATGGCTTGACAATATGAGACAGATAATCTGGGAAAGAATCAAGCTTCTCTGCTTTCTTCCTGTGGTTTTACTGCCTTTGGCAGAACACCGCTCCAAATATCAAAAATGGTACATGATTTTTAAAACTCTGTTTAAAGAAAAACGTACAATCCATCTTTTCTGTGACGGTCTTATAGGATTGTTTGGGAACAATAGTGAACAATGCGCATCATGAAGACCAAGAAACACAGTAGACAAATCAGATAAAAAGCAGTAAGAAGTTTAAAACCGGGCTAAATATAAAACAGTATTTCAAGCTTTTGATATCCTAGAGAGAACTGTTCTCATCTGAAAGGCTGAAAGAGAACGGCACAACTACACCCATACCAAGACCAGTACAGAGACGGGTTGGGCCAGCAGAACATTAATCAGAGAAGTAGCCTAGTGGGAGAATATGACTAACTATTAGGTATGCATATCACACAGCTGACCTTTGCGTAAGAGTGGCAATACAAAATCCATAAAAAAATCCTATTTGCAGTTTGCCACAAGCCATGTGGAGGGGATGGCAAACCTGTGAAAGGAGGAGCCCTGCCCACATGAGACCAAGCTTGATGTCCAAAGACGGTAGATGTGAAAAGAGCAAAACAAACTACATGTCAAAATCCCTATAAAACCTTTTAAAGTTTGTTGGAATGTGACTCAATGTGGAAAAAGTCGAGGGAGTATGGAAACTTTTGCAAGGCACCATAGAATCTGTATTTAAAATTCAACACCTCATTTCCTTTTGTAAATGTGTCAATGCGCGCCAGTGTGTCGCACGCATTTCCCACACTCCCCGAGTCTCTGCAGAGGATCGGTTAATTAAAAGGAAGTGAATCTGAGCTTGAGAGACTTTGCAGAACGAGCTTTGTGCCTTGCTGCTGCACATCCTCTGGAAACTTGCTATAAAAACATTTTAAACATCACGGCATTAATTATCATCACTGAGCAATATGTCCCTCGCTACACCATGTCATATTATAAATGCTATTAGAAGAGGAGACTAATCCACCGACTGTTTGCGTTTGGACTTCTTTGGGCTCAGAGGGGTGTTTTAGTCACTTTTAGGGAGTAGGAACAGACGAAGTTAGAAATGACAGGGCAACAAGCTCAGGGCAATACGGGGTAAGTAACATGCCGGCTAAATTTAACCTAGAAGTCATCCTCCTGCTAATACAGATTCATCAGATATGCTTTTTCTTTAATAATTTAATATGAAAAAAGGCACAAAAAGTAAAAGAAAATTGGGAAAGAAAACAAAACTGTTCTGCATTTCTTAATATTATGTATTTGTTCAGACTACAAACACTAGTAGTCTGAACTTATCACAATTTTTAGCCATGATAGTTGACTGTATTTCTCTGTGCTGAAGGGGGAATGATCATGTGACTCAAGGTTGTCAGCCAGAAAAGAAACATGGCTCTAACAGAATGTTAGTGTTTAGTGTCTGCTCAAGGGGACGACTTTTCAGGTTCAAACAGATGATCAGTATTAACAATGCATAATTAATAATGCATTGTCTCTAATGCCATAGAGACAATGCAAACATGCATTGTCTCTATGGCATTAGTGATATTATGTCTTGGTCATGACAGCAACTCCTTCAATAGACAACAGTCTGTTTCCAATGGGAACAGTCAATTAAGATGGGGATAAAGCAGTGATGAATGGATAAATGATGAGACTAATTGAAGGAATCGATGGAATGAAGGACTGTACTGTATGGAGGACTGTTGGGATTGATTGCTCAACCAAAAGCCACCTGCTCTGGCTGAGAACAGCATATGTGGCTCCACTTTCAGACCTCCGAGAAAGCACTAGGAAGGAGGAAGCTCTACTGAGATGAAATATGGACAGGATGGATGGATTGTGGAGGAGAAAGGGTGGATTAAAGGTGGATAAATGTGGATCTGAAGTGCATTAGCTTTTTGGACAAAACATGAAGGACATATTTTGCCTATTTCCATGTGAGAACATTCGGCTTACACCAGATTATGAGAATCGCGGCACAGAAATGATGCACAAAGCACTGCAGGCCATTTACAACGCTTTTAAGCTGGAGTCATATTATGCCTTGACCAAGGCGTCTTGCCAGCTGGATGCGACGATGCCCCGCTGCATCTCTGCAGCTGCCAACACAAACCTGTAAAGCCTTTTACAGCTCAGCGCAAGCCATCTCAATATTCATATATTTGTCCTTTTTCGGTACAGTTATTTTTGCGCTGGTGAATGTTTAATGTCGGAGTGCGTGAACTTGTGCATTTTTGTTCCGTCTTTTTCAGTTTGAGCCAAACAGAGCTGGTCCGAGTAAACCGCTACAGCAGCGAGCAGAGGAGGTCAAGTGCCAAACACACAGGAAGTGTGAAGGTAGAGCTGAGCCAAAACGGTCGGGGCTGTGAAGCTCTGAGAGAAAAAGTGAGGAGGGGGAGTGTGGTTGGTTCAATCTGCCAGATAGCCATCTGGTGTGGGCAGGTTTTCATTTCAATAATTAGTATTCCACACAGCAGACAAAAATAATCTATATCTTAATCACAGAGCCGTGCCAGTTGAGATATATCTACAACTACGCCAGCTTTTCTGGTATGATTTATGACAACAACCTTCAGCACAGAGGGTGTCACATAATTCATGCATAAAACCGTGGGTTCAACACTTTAGTCAAAACAAAAATAGAGAAATGAAGCACAGGAAGCAGTAGCACCTTTTTGCAGCAGATGCAGCTATTTGCTTTTGTGTATATTCATCTTATTTCAAGGATGCATGAGTAGTAATTTGGTGGGAGAAAGAGAAAAAAAGGCATTTCAAAGTAAGAAGATGAAAAGTTTCTTTCAAACACAACTTTTTGTAACAATGAATCTTGAGAATCGGGGATCTAAACTATGAACTGAAATAGATTTTAAACTAAAATGTGTTTACAGTTCAACTGTTAGTTTAACTCTTGCAGCTCAGAATCACTAATGTTTTTAGTTTACTCTACAAAAACATTTAACATTTTTAAGACTTGAGAGTCAGACTACATGCACATGGGTATGAAATGGTTTGTTTACTGGTATGATACTTGAGGAATGTTTAAGAGTATGGCATTAAAAATTTACTTCATCATTACAAACAATACTTGTTACCCTTAATCATATGACTTACTCAATCCCAAGGTAAATTCACACCCTATATGTCAAGACACGCGTGCTACAAAAATCTGGTTGCATCATGAGTAACACACATCACTTACACATACATAGTGCTAAAACAAAATGGCTTTAAGATAAATACAAAAATGACCACATTTCCAACCTCTATTAAAAGATTTGTGAAGATGCTCAGGATTTTATGTGAATAAATCAGTTAAATTTGTTCTACATTTTTCTACAGTATTTCAAGCTACACACAGTTTAGCTAGAGTAGCAGTTCTGATAGTAGGTTGGAGCACTGAAACATGTCATGGTATGAGAATCAGTGGGAGAAATGTCCTTTGGCACATTATTTAGTTAGGCCGTCCAACAGGATGGACAATAATAACATTTTCCTGGAACTATTCAAGGCCATCCATCCATTTGTGGAGGCAGAAAACTATTTAAAAGGATTAGTTAATAAATCAATATATTTGAAATTTTACAAGTAGACAATAATGAAGGGAATGAAATGCATAATTTTATTAACAGAAATACTTATTTAGTACTAGGTTTCAAGATTCACTTGAAAAATGTTAGATGTGTTATCAAGCTTGCTTGCTTTCTAAACAAAGCAACCTTGCCAAAAAAAAAAAAAAAACACAAGAGGTTTATCAGTTTCTAAAAACCAAGCCAGGAAAAGTTTGAGAAGTGTAACAGCCTCATTAATACTCACAAGAGTTGCCAAAGTGTAAGAAAACTGCCTGGCAACAACAAAACCTAGCCAAAGTGTTAAATGAGTGCTAAGAAAATCTCACACAAACAGAGCAGACAATCTAACACTAGTGTGTTAGATTACAGTTACATAAAATACACATTTTACAATGAGTGGTTTATTTTTGTATACTTAACAATCAGTCAGTGTCAGTCAATTACAATGAATAAAGAAGAAAGCAGCAACTGGACTTAAGACTTACAAAAAAGTGATAGCTGTTTTAAAATATGGATGAAGAAGAAGACAATATAAATCAGCGTTTTGGTGGAGCAAACATAAAACTGCTTTAAGTCCATTAAAAGGCACAGATCACAGTGGTAATAACCTATAATCATAAACAGTGCTTAAGAGTTAAAATACAACTCATATGCAGGTTGCATAAAAATGTTTTCTGCCATTGTTACGTTCTTAAAAGGTTGAATAGATACATATTTTTTCTGTATCAGTGTGTGATTTGCCTAATTTGGCATTTGTGTGGCCTTTATTACATGCCACAAAAAAACAACCAAAGATTTAAGACATACTAAATTATGAAAAATTGGTGTGATGTCCCAACTCACGCATTGCATAAAAATGTTTTATCTCTCATTGTTACATTCTTGAAGGGTTGAATAGATGCAGAAAAAATATGCAGTTTCCTTCTAAGCAACTGACTGATTTCACTGAAGATCTAAAGCAGCCGCCTAAGAAATTTGACATTTAATAAAAATAATCCAAAAGTCAAACAGACGCTGTTAGTTTCAGTGAGCAGATCTGGATGTACGCAAAATAACACTCATTTGTTTACTTATTTAATTCTTGTATTTTTATTTATTTTTTGTTTTAAAGTGAGCATGAGTGACTATACTTATTGATTTCAGCTGCCTGAATTAGCCTTGCTGCTGAATCAGATTTCAAAATCTGTTGGATTGTGTTGAATTGAACACAGATTAACAGGTTTAATTTTTTTCTTCTTTATTTGTTGTTTATTTATTGAATAGATACAGAAAAAATATGTATCTATTCAACCCTTTAAGAATGTAGCAATGAGAGCTAAAACATTTTTATGCAATGCCTGAGTTGGGACATCACACCAATTTTTCACAATTTAGTATGTCTTAAATCTTTGGTTGCTTTTTTGTGGCACGTAATAAAGGCCACACAAATGCCAAATTAGGCAAATCACACACAGAGAAGTGTAAATGAAATAACTTTTGATAATTGGGGAAATTAGTCATTTTAACTATTCAAAAATGGATGAGGAAATCTGAATGGGAAAAAGAAAAATTGCAGACCTCAAAAAGACCAAAAGACTGAAACTATAAACTACCAACGATCCAAACGTGTTTTTGACATGTCGGACAGGAGTGATGCTTACGGTGTTCCAATATGTGGGTGTGTGTGTCTGAGTGCCTGTGTGTGAGTGTGATATTTTAGCACAAAAGTCACAAAATGCCAAGCTGAAATGTCATCTCTCACAGCTGTTTAAGTCCAACATTTTGGCTATTCAACTAAAATTAGACTCACTCTGGATAGTAGTGGCACAATGTTAAACATTTTTTTTGTTGATGTTGTTGCTGCAGTTGTCCGGCGGTTTTCGCTAAAAGCCGGGACAAGTTGTTTTTAAACACAAATTCAAAGACAACTTGTTCCCTTTTCAACCTCCAAACTTCCACAACCCAAAAGCTTTTTAAAAACATGTCTTTGCAAATATCCTTTAAAATCGAAGGAGGTGAGAGAAATAAAGGAGATGGTTTCCTGTAATCCTCATATATGAGAATTAGAGAAAACACCGAAAACATAAAGCAGCTTAACTCCTGACAAATCCAAAGTCAATCATTAAAGAAAAGGCAACAACACCAAGACGGGGCCTATTTGAGGCAACACAAATCAGCTGCTCTGTTCAGCTTGACAACAAGCCTGCCTCCGATGCTGGGTTTCCACAGCAACCGCAGGGATGCCGTCACCAGGGTAACCATTACCACAGATAGGGAAAGGAAACAGAGCGTTCTGAACTTAAATCATGTCTGCCCTGCCTGTCGTATATCACCTTGAGATGGTGCAGGGAGCTGTAGCGTTTGTTATGATGTTATCAGACCAAACATAATATTAATTTCAAGCGACAACTTTCGACTTTGTGAGCGAGCAGAGCGCAAAATTAATCTGTGTCACTTAATAAAACATGGAGGAAAGCGGAGCAACGGTGAATTAGTGGACTGCTGATAAAGTGAATCATCGGGGAGCGTGTCCTATTGTTATTTATTTGACAAGCGACAGTTGAGCGCTGACTTCCACATGATCACAATCAGCCTCCAACACTTTACACACATCTGATTAAAAGCCGTCTATACGCTCAGCTGCTGTCTCTATTTAAACAACTTATGATAGGTTGGAAAAATGGACGTGATTTTTAATGAGGGCTTGACACGTGTCGGCAGCACTATTGCGATAAATGATAAATGGAGTCATAAATTGTGTATTGATCTTTCTAAAAAAAAAAAATCACAAAGGAATAACATGGATTCGTCGGTTGCATGAACACAACAAAGGGCGACAACTTGTCTGCCTTTATTTGATCTCCAGTTAACATTTATTTAGTGGAGACGGGTCACGGAGAGCTACACTCTCACTGAAACAAGACTAATAACCTGTATATTACAATTAGACTTCAAGCAGTGGGACCTTCTGTTTGATGTGGATGCCTGTGGGCTGAGAAGGCTCCAACCACCACTGAGTATTCTACATTCATATACATAACACTCCATGCAATATACATCAAACCACAAAAGAACTGATGCTACATAAAGCGAGATGAACGAGATTAGTTTTGTCATTTTTCCACTGATGACATTTTATTACACCCCGCCTGGCATAAAAAAAATAAAAATCTAACAAATCGATGTTCACAAATGAATTATGCATCAGTCTTTTGTAGGGATGCACCAATAAGTCACAAAGAGAAAAAGAAATGTGCTGCAGGTTCTTTGACAAAGATAGTAGTTTTGAATCCAGAATTATCCCCATTTATGCATCACAGCGCACGTCCCTTCATCTGAATTTTGTTAAGTTTGAAAAACATCCATCCAAGTGCAGGTTGTCAAATGCATTTTTAGTCAAAGAGATGATGGTGCTTTCATATAACTAAAACAAAGATCTGCTATGCAATCGATTGGTTCTAAAGCTGAAATCGTGATAACTTAAAACCATATCCAAACAAAATAAGTAAAATCTTCCAAAACAAGCTCATATGTATGTTTTTAATCGGTCATTAAAGTGGACTATAGATACTGAAACACAGTTAATATTGGTCTCTGACAATAAAAGCAGAAGTGTAACAAACTTCTAATTGTTGTTGAAAGGCAGAAGTTATGTTGAAATCTTACACCTGTGTTCACTATAAGCACGTAATGTGTGTGTGACATGAGTTAATGTTAAATTTCTGAAACATTCCAACAGGAAGTCCTTTTATTTCAAAGAACTTTTACTGCCTTTTAAATCTAACACTTGTTAACTCCCTGTGTTCAGTTTCATATACAATTAAGCAGATTATATAAGGTTTAGAGGAATTTGTTCTCCTTTAATGAAAGTATTTATAAGGTTATTTGCGATACGTGTGTTAAAGTTTCAGGATTATCCTACTGAAACAAGAAGATTGATTTATTCCAGTGACAAAACTTGTATTTATTGACAGACACTTTGTCTTTTCACATACCGGTTATACCAAGTTTTGCATATGAAACATTTCAATCCTGTAACTGACTTTTGATGACAGCTGATCAAAAACACAAAGCATCATCAATCAAATGCTCAAATATAATCAAGTATTTGAAAGTCAAAAGACTTGAATAAACAGACCAATATCAATCAGTGTTTTTGTTATTTATGTGCCTCCAACATTAGGCTGTGGCCAGTCGGTGGAATGTAAAAACGTGCGCTAATAAAGCTGTACATATGTTGAGAAAGGCTTATTCTAATGCAAATAATATCTCCTGTGAGTTGCTCAAGCCAGGCTGTTGGAGGTCAGTATAAATACGAGTATACAACAGCTATAGCAGATTACTATTGCAAAGCAGTCAAGAAATGTCAAAAAGTTGGCAGCAAAGTCATATTAATATTTCCTCGTAGGCGTTGCGAGAATGCCAGGTGACTAACAGGAAGAAAAGTAGTTCAGGGCAGTCAGCTGGGAGATATCCACTAGTATTTGCTAGTTGTGGCTGCCTGGCAGACTGCCTCCATGTTGCTTTGCTTCTCATCAGGCATCTGGCATTGTCTTAAAACATTTAGGCAGCCTGGCTGCTACTCACTCCTACTGCCTGGCCTCCTGTGAGGTTTTAATATGTTGCTCTGCTCCTCGCAGAAACCTGTGAACTGTAAATGTGAACAGAAGATTGGAACGGTGTGTCTGTATCAAAGGGTTTAGAGTTAAAGGACGAGAACGCTGCTGTTGTTCTGGCCAGAGTTTATGAAGACAAATCTTCAGTTGCAATCTATTAGTCTATGTTAATGTAATGTAAATACACAAATTAACCAACATGTCTTTTCTTATCTTTTGTGATCACTGCATGAAGAGTGAATAACTTAGCTCATGTGATTATGATTATTGGTGTGATTTTCTTTCTCTTCTATGCTTTGCAGTTACAAACCTTTTTCAGCTGAAAGTTCAAACCCGAAACTTTAATTCATATTATTTTTTATCTTCACTGATTTTGATCAGCTTACTTGTGCTTTATAAACAAAACTGACACTGATATTGACAAGTGGTCCGATAGATATAAGGAAGAATCAAGAGGCAGCAACTTTAAAGCATATAATATAAGTAAGATCTTCATCAGCTTCTACAGAGCATAAAAATGAGATTCAATTCCATTATTACTTGGTCAGGCTGTGACGTCAAGCATTCGCAGAAATGGCCAAGCTGTGGTTCATATTTGTAGTTGTAATAGCATTTCTGTGTTCACATGCCCAAGTCACAGAAAAAAGGCAATCTGACTTACCTGGATACTACATTACATAAACTACAGTGTCGGATGCATAAAAATCAGATGCTGAGGGACTATTTATCTAAGGCTGTGTATCTTTATATGCCACAGACATATGATACTTGCGAGTTTATCCAATCCATTATTTGAGTACATTTATTGAGGAAAAGCTTCCATGGTAAGAAATAAATATTTTTAGCAAAACCACGTGTGCCATAATGATTTACTGTCTTTTAGTCACTCTTCAAAATGGGAAAGACAAGAGCATGTTGTTCAAGCAAGGGAACTATGTGTTGATCTACACAGATAAAGCTATTTACATGAACTTTCCCTGATTTAAAACCAGGATAGTAATAAACGTCAAATGGTAACAAACAAAGCTAGACGAGAACTAATCTTTATCTTCTGACCATAGAAACCATTAGGCAGTGTCTACACAGCAATTGGTCTTTTAGACGTCAAATGAATGTTTTCTATCCTACCATCACTCATACTCACTCAGACTTTAGCTGATACTATGATCAGCTGCAACAAATACCAAAGATATTAGAAACAAATATCCCAGATGGGTTTGATAAAAATCAAACTATATCTGTGTGCAAATGCTCCTAATGCAGACCGTTAAGTAAGGTCGAGGTTCTATGAGGCTGTGGGCCTGATTTTCCACTAAAACCCCTAGAAAGTATATTGTTTCAGAAACTCTAAAGTACCACAACATTCTGGACACAAATTAGCATTGCTGTGAAGAGTTCTACATTCAAACAACAAGTAGTTATATTAGTCACAAACATAAACTAATCTTGTATAATTTACAATTAAAATCCTCTCATATTCAAATTGCAACCCTTATGTTCCACTTTTGCTCATATGGTCTCTTTAGATAACTGTAAAACATTAGGAACAACAGAGAAGAAAATAAATTATTTTTAAAGTAGTTTGAGTCAAAGTTGAGTTTCTCCCGTTCAATGTTGAGCTGTAAGTTTGGCTCACAGTAAGCCAATGTAAATCACTGAAACTGAAAGAGACACCGAGAACAGTCTGAAGTGGTTTTGTGGAAAATGTTAATATTTTATGACACAGCTGCCTTCTTCATAACACTTGACAAAGCTCCAGCTCCAAATTTCAACTAGGAAACAGAAGAAAACCATTTTTAATACATCATTGTCTGTATTCTTTTGGTTTCTGGAAACTTTGGACAGAAGGGTTTAAATCATTTTTTGCAACCGTTTTAGCAATCATGCAACTATGAAGGCTTACACAGGAAAAATAAGAGGATAAAAGGCTAATAGCAGAGTTTGAAATATGACCAAAAAAAAGTCAGGAGAGGATAGAGAGAAAACTGGTAGGTTATTCTTGGCACATAAATGAAGGAAATGGAAAAATCTTAAATGGTATTTAATTGAATTTAAACAAGTTTTTGAAGAGTTATATGGTGTAATTCTTCTATTATTTGTCCTAGAGGTTAAAGCATCATTTGGATTTATTTTAGCTGACTCAGAAGCAAGAATAACATCTACTGTATAATGATCACAAGGAATAATCCAAGATGTGGGAACATACAACAAAAAGTGAAGAGCCCAAAATAAAAAATGTTTCTCATTTATTTTCTCATCACTTTATGTAAATATAGCATAGCTAAATAATGCTTCAAACATCTCATTATCATACTTTCTCTTGCCTTTTCTAAAGTATTTTGTCAGCAAAATTCAACAAAGGCAGAGTACTCTATGCTGGCTCAGATCTTGGTTTTAAAAATCAGACCTAACAAACGTGCCACTTAGATGGACCGTAAACCAGCAGAGATGGCGCTACAAGTTAAAAGCTGCTCTGTAAAAGCTGCAGAGGATAAGCCTAGTTGCTCAAGGTCATCTTATAGTATAGTTTGGGTTTAAAAATAAACCAAGGCTACACTGCAACAGAGAAAAAAAAGCAATTAAATGAATAAAGACTACAAAGTCCATTAGATATGACTAGGGTTCCAACTAACCCTAGTCATATAGAAATTAGTTATACTATTGATTATTCTGATTATTAATAAAAAATTGGATAAGAAATTGTCCCATTCTGCAGCTTTTTAAATTTATCTATTAAATGTATTTTTTGCGTGATTTTCAATACATTAATAATACAAATAAACCAATAATTAAATTCCTTTTAAAAAAATAGCAATGAAATGTAATGGCGTTACTTTAGTCTATGCCTGATTATTTGTAACAAAGGATGAATCTGCAACTAAAGAGATACACTTCTAACATTAACACGTGAAAAGCTAATCTCTTTCTGTTTACAATATTGGTGTACAGTCTGTTCATATTTTTGGTTTGACCAATTAGAAAATTAGCGAAAAGTGCTTGATAGAAAATTGGTTTTAAAGTATTTGAACCTAAGCCACTTGAGGAGTTCTACGTAGAACCCTTTTTACAGAAAAAGAAGGTGTTTTTATGTTAAATGCAAAATGTAATATTTTTAGTCCAGTTTTGGTTTAATTGAAACTCTGAGTATTGAGTTTTAAGTCTGTATACTCCAGTCAGTGATTAATCATTTACTTAATTAGCCGACAATTATTTCTATAACAGATTCACCAGAATAACATTAATTGTTATTCAATTAATTGTTTCAGTCCTAAATATGAACAACATTCAGTTACAAATGTTGTACAAATTCAATTATCAGTTGGCAGCGACACAAAGCCTTTTAAAGAACACTGCAAAATAAATGCTCCAGGTTACTGTACGGTGTTTTCTATCACATGTGACGTTCACTGAAAATGATTTGCCTGAAAATAAATCCCACTTTAAGATTTGCATTGCTGTGAAGAGTTTCTACATTCAAACAACAAGTAGTTATATTAGTCACAAACATAAACTAATCTTGTATAATTTACAATTAAAATCCTCTCATATTCAAATTGCACCCCTTATGTTCCACTTTTGCTCATATGGTCTCTTTAGATAACTGTAAAAGATTAGGAACAACAGAGAAGAAAATAAATTAGACAGCCGAGACGCTGCTCTTTTTGCTGTTTCGCACAGTAGACGGTCCCTGATGACTAAAGCCTGCTGCACATTTAGGCCACAGTTATTGCAGCTATTTGTCCAACTCAGTGCAAGGATCACTGTGACAAAAACGCAGCTGTAACCCTTTTTCTTAACTCTTAGACATAGAACTGGGGAAACACACTGAACTGAAAATGGCAATGAAATGGCAACTCTGTTTCCAAGCTTTCAGTTTATATTTCAGTCACACGCGCCCTTATTCACATTACGAAATGTAAATTGTTAAATCCGCAGACGACTTAACAGTCACATTTACTGACAAAGCAAAACAATCTTCTCTCACCAGCCCCTTTGTGAGGCTTCGGCGGTGCCAGATTAGACCCCCTTAGACCCCCTTTTCTCATTCAGAGCTGCTTTAATTCGTCACTGCATGAATTCAGGGTGTGTTTGAAACATTCCTAAAATACAACATCCATGCTGTTAATATTTATGAAGCTGATTTGTTGGCTGTACATCCATAATGCAAATCTTCTATTCCACAAGAGCCCAAAGGTAATCTATTGGATTGATACCTTGCTACCGTGAGTGTGGATTAATTAATTTTGTCAGACCAGCAATACTAAAAATCGACTAGATGTAGAACTATTCCATTACTACTATTCCATTATTTTACTACACCAGGCCCATTTATTATACATTTCATCTTCTCAAAGCACTGCTAAAAGGATCTCAACTTTACAATACAGCACTGGGACACTATTCTCTTTTGTAATCATGGAAATATAGTGTTAGTGTAGAAAATTGGAGCAAAAAAGATGTTAATAGATTTCCCATTACATAATATTTTCTAATCCACAGTCTCCTGAATTGGTTTCTGTGTGGCATCAAAAGTTAATAAGTCCTCTTAATGTCACAGATCCTTAATAGACCAACAAAATGTTTGGTGTTGAGATCTGGACTGCGCTTCTTTTCAGTAAACCAGTGGTAATTAATGATTTCTGTGGATGATGGAAACATTTTTGGAAATGCATAAAGTTTAAATTTCTGTTAAAAGTAGCAACAAAAAAATGTCAAGAAAAAAAAAATAAATAAATAACAAGCAAGAAAAACAAAACCAACATGCTCTGTGGTGAATGGAGATATTGTGTGATTATATTTGCTGTAACCAGTGACGTGTGGTCAGGGGAGGCAGGTGAGGCAGAGCCTCACCTGTCATCATGGAAAAATAATATATAAAATCATTTATATTGCTATTTTCACCTGTGGTTTTGTACTATAAAGTATCTATTTTTTACTTAACTTAACCAATTCTGAATAGTTTTTCTTAAAATCGCTGGATTTTCGCATTTTCCCATTCAAATGCTCAGAAGCGAAGCCGGTGAGGCAGCAGAGCTCAGCCTCGACCTGGGATTACGCAATCGCTCGCTAACTTGACTGGCTGCCATTATGTGACAGCATGTTCGTCCTGTCTGTACCCAGGCAATAAAATGGCTAAGAAACATTTATTATATGGACTGATTTTCCATAATTTTGCTTTTGTATATAATGTACAGTGTTTTTTGTCACTAACTATGTGTGTATCGTGTTTTGTGTGCGGAGGAGCAATCAGAAACGCAGAGACAGACTCAAGGTGAGGCAGGCAGTTCTCTTGCCTCATGGCAGGGGGCGCTCATTATCCCAGATATTGTGACTGCACAACTGCAGAGTAAAACACAGTGCTAGTGAGTGGCTAGCCATGGAGCTAGCCACACAGTGAAGTACAGCGATATATTGTTTTCTTCTCTCTTTCGACGTCAACATGAAAGGTTACATTTCTACACTTAAACAGTTTTCCTTAGTGGATTTTCAATTGAAGCAGGAGATAAACTAAAGGAAGACCAACACGGAGCTGAAAGTTTTACTTCAAGACAGATTGATGATTCTGAAACGGAGTAGAAAAGACATGCGAGAATAAACTTGGCTTTGGATGAACCGATATTTTTGTGCAGAATTAGGGGTGCATTGATTTCATTGTTACGTAAAAGTAAGACAGCAATAAGATGTTTTTGTTTAGTTTTTTAATTAAATGTGGTTTTATGGGCTACAGTTAATGTTTAAATAATTCAGTAAAGTAGAAGAGGTAGCTAAGCTACCACAGCAAGTATTTATTAATAAAAAATTAAGCCTAAAACGTACTGCAACAACAGACTAAATGTTCTGTTCTGTGTGCAAATTTCTTGAATGTTTTTTGGTGTTAAATCCTAAAACATGAAGTGGCATTGTTGTCAGTTGCTATGGCAATGGGTCTGCATAGTGTGGCGAATACAGATCACTTTGGTGTGGATCATAGCACGAAATTAATACCTGCATTTTTAAGTTTCACTGAGTTAACGGATGGATGACATGTAAAAGATTAGTCTTTTTGCCCCTCAGCGTTATATGCATGCGCAAAATTTCCATAGGTCCAATAACATGGATGGTGTGCAAGTCATAAGTCAGTGCCTCACCAGCAATGAACCTCATCACACGTCACTGCTGTAACCAATATTTGAACAATCAATTTCTCATGAATTACAAACACAGAAAACCTTGTGTTTAGGTGCAAGTAGGAAATTACTTGTTCATCTTTTCTTTCGTGGTGACAGCTGACAAATCAGTGTATTGTCACCACCTATTAAACTGAAGTGAAAAAAACATAAACTATTAAGTCATATTCTGCCTTGTAGTTGACCCATAACCACAAACATGGCCACATCTGCAAGGTCCTGCGGAGCTTGCACACACTTTCACAGAAACCATGTGGGGCCTTGATCTCAACCAAAACAGCTCACCCCCCCACTATTCCATTCTGACTATGAAAGTCTGCACTTTAAACAATTAGGGATTAATGCCTCGCTATAAACCGAGTGGCTGTGTGGCTATTTTTAACTAGATCATCCAGGAAATAATCCACTACAGACACACAAATACGCAACTAAAATGTGTGTCTGCCGCACAACGAACTCCGAAGCATGAAGCGACATGCAGGGGACAAAAACTGTTACATCATCTGGCCTTCCGTCCGCTTACCTTGGCACACGCGCACAGAGCAACACTGATTTTGATGATAACGCATAGCGACGCACAAAGCCGAGCCGCAGACAATCACAAGCGCAGAAATTCAATACATACAAACAAGCAGGGCTGCGACAGAGTGACCCACAGATGGATGCAGAACATTAAAAATTAGCCCACTCAGGACCAACGGGGGGAAAATACAGAGGACAAGAAACAGACCCAAACACACAAACGTACATGCCAGACTGAATCCCGTCTCTTAGTTCGTCTCCCTCTGCCAACCTGCTGCTGCTGCCGCTGAGGCCTTGCTCGTGTGACAACAAACTATATGATGAGAGATGATGACGGATCGTGGTGGAAATGTTCATGAGTGTTGCTGTGGGAGTGTGAGCATGACATAAGGATGATGGATGAATTGCTTCTTTTCTCATTTGTTTCCCCGTGCTCTTCAAAAGGCTTCCAACTTAACCTCTCCCTGCAAGAAAAAGAAATGTGGTAATGCTCTCGGGGTCTAAGGAGACCAGACTGCGGCAGCTCAGAAAAGAAGGCAGCGGAAAGAGGAAGAGGTGTTTGTTAGAGTGTTGATGGATCTGAGCCCAGCAATAAGATTTATATTCTACTTAAAAACAAACAGGAAGCCAATAAAAATGCCAGGAAATATATGAGACGCACATTTGGATCGGGCCGACAATTTCACGGCGGAGCTGTGTAATCCGTGAAGCCAATTCGATGGTGAGTACCAATAAATCAGGAGGGGCATCTCACTAAAGGCAAGATTTATCATGATCAGGCTGGAATTAGGATTCAAAAATGACTTTAAACAAATGTAAATGTAAAAGGGTCATTTAAGCAGTGTGAGAAACTTAATATTGAGGTCAGATTCTCCTTTTTGGTTACCTATGGCCACATATGCTTTGATGAGTGACTATGGATAACCTTGTAATATAGATTTTTCTTGGATTATAATCTATCACCTCCACTTAAGTAAATACTCTAAAGACCAATCTTAGCATTTATGTAGCTAGCTGATGAAATCCTACTTGTTTGTACTTTTGGGTAAGACAAAAACAATCCTTCAGGTCAAATGTAACATAAAAAGAAGATTATGATTCATAAAAACATCTCCAACTAATATTTCAAAAATAATCGGATAAATTCAGAACAGCACAATTCCCTTTTCAGATTCTTAAACACCCAGAAATAAATTTTAGAAGCTTTTGGTCGTCTGTGTCTGCAGAACAGCCCACATGGCAGCTTGTTTTATTCTTAGGTTTCAATTTTAAACTCTAGTGAAGGTGAAATGGAGAGCTATACTCTACTAGATTAATAGGTGTCTCTGCTTAGAGCTTATGTCACTACGGGGAAATACAATCCGGCTTTATTGCATCAGGACTTTAATATGAAAGCCATGAAAGTAGGAAAACAAAGTCTCAGTGTCAATTTACAGTTGCATAATGCTTCAGGTTGATTTTACCTTTTGTTTTAGGAAAAAATCTTAGAGTAAAGAATATGTTTCACTCAGCAGCAGGATTAGATATTTGGTAAACTAAATATGTAAAAATAAGAGCAGTTCTTTTTAATGTACCTTTGTGTTTAAAGACTTATTAGGAACAAGACAAAATGCTAAACATTGGTGATTTTCAAATAAAAAATTATCAGAATAATTATTGGATCTTTGTTTATAGTGGAGGACAAGATAAATATTACTGAAAAACATTGTTTCCAACTAGTCACAAGTTGTCATTCATCACCATTGCAACTTTTGTTTTGAGTGTACGTCCTGGTTGTTTTAATGGGCCTTACCCCGGCCGGACCTTTTCATTGGCTAATGCCCATTTGACGTCACAGCGCAGCTATCAGTGGGTTATAGTCTCACAAACTCAAGCTAATGTACATTGTGGACTACCAGACCGATAGACAGTTTTTGCGTCAGGACTCAAAAAGAATGGTTCTCAGTCAGTGTACTGTACAGGTGATGTCAGGTATCCTGAACATATTTGTGGAATTAAAATTCACACATTTCCAAAATCTGAAACGGAAAGCCTTGCTTGGATTAAACTTTTTCACGACCTGCATTTGCAGCTCAACCGTTGTAAGATCAATAAGAACAAAGGATTGTCTGCTGGTGTAAGTATTATTGCTTTGCTTTCTTTGTGTTTAGTGAATGAAAAAAATAAAGTTAATAATAAACGCATCCATTATGAAAACCTTTTAGCAAAGTACAGCATAACGGCAGTACCGACACAACTTCTACATCCTGAAGCCTGCCTGTTACAGTCTTACGTTAGCTGAACAGATCAATATGCAATGTGTACCGTATCTGACATACATTAAAGATTTTATTTCACCTGAAAAGGCTTTTTACTAAACTGTAATCGTGTTAGCCACGCTAATTATGTTAGCCACCGAGTGCTAGCATGCTGCTCTGCACTGTTCTATCAGAGCAGACCGAGGCACATTCAACATTTGCAAACAACAAAAATCACTCATTTCAAAATCACCCTCAAAACCATGAATGTCCGACTTAGCCAGCCTTGCAAGAACAACAGGCCTCAGTGATCTTGTCCACAGCTATATTAATGCTGAGAATCTGCTGTTTTCCTCATCGACCATAGCATTTAGCTGTGACACGCACAATGTTGGAGACATCGTGGCTAAAACACCTTGATGTCAGGGTGTGCCGTGGTGGCGCAAGGGGATAAGGCACAACCCACGTACCGCGGCTGTCGCCGGCCCGACTCCCGACCGTGCCTCATTTACCGTCATGTCTTCCCCCTCTCTCGATACCCGCTTTCCTGTCTGCCTACTTTCAAAATGGAGGCTACTAGAGCCGATAAAACACCATAAAAACAATATACAAAAAAAAACAAAAAAAAAACCCTTGATGTCGTCCAAAAATGATGACATGAACTTGTTCATTGTCGTGGCTGATATTTTTTGAAAATCTGGCAGAAATGCAACACTAGTCGATTCAGAAATACTCTGCAGAGTCAGTCGACACCATGTTAACTAAGCCCGGAAGGCTTTGCTTGTGAGACATGTAGTCTCACAAGGGACTGTCGAGGGGCGTATCTGGGCGGAGCTTGGTAAGGTCCATTGATCCCTGAGTTCAATGGTCCAGACCAAATGTAACACTACGTCATCATTTTTTGGCAACTATTGATTGTACTCTTGGTTGGCTTGTGTCAAAATTATTTATTTCCAATAGACATTGACAGATGATATTTTAGTTCTGACACAAAGGAAGTAAAGATCATTTATAAACTCCTCACAGGGTTTAAAACACAGAGTACCTGAAGTGCACCCTCAAGCAAATTAGTGCGCTGTTATATAAACACGTATCTACCCAGTGATTCTTGAAAATAGGGACAAAATGGGTTTTAATTTTCCCAAAATTTTTTTTGTTATTTCTCAAATTTATGTATACAAATATGTCAAATAATGTTTTGGAAATGTAAAGATGCTGAGGTACAGGCTCCCAGTTGCAACATTTTTTTAAAAAATTACATTTTTAATCGACCTGACCTAGAACGTTGTCATCACCATCTGACAAAAATACATCAAAAACAATTTTTAATGACCCTATTTGTGATATTTTACTCATTTTACAGACAAAAGCTTCTCAAGAAACAAAAGAAATATTATTTAAAACAAAAAACAACAAAAAGTCCATCTGACGGAGTTGACACTGCATGACGGAGTTGACACAAAACTGAAGGTGGTGACAAACTAGTGAGAAAAGTGAAAAACTCGATACATGTGAAGTAATGCAATTTATGTAAAATACATTAAAATGAATTAACTGCACATTTAAGTGAGATTTGACAACAATTTCACTGAAAGAGTCACAAAAACTCTGATGGAGTTGACATCTGACAGAGGTGACAAAAAGCCAAACTACCTCAATTTATATGATGTTATTCTGAAGGAGGCCATATTGTAGCTCATCAAGTCCATAAAATCTTTACAATTTACCAAAATTAAGCTTTTATTTCACAAAATTTCAAAGTTTTGTAAAATGTCAGTTGCGGTGTTGACAGATCATGGTTGTGACAAAAAACTTAGGAATAAAAAGAAGAAAAATCTATAGAATAACATAAGCTAACCAGAGCTAACTAGCCCTCCTAGCAAAGAAAGAGAAAGGAAGAGGTCATGGGGTCCTCAGAAGTTCTGCTGCCCCCAATAATGCCTGATTTTTTTACATTCTTTTTATTTCTGACGGTGTTGACAAAAACTAAGGACAAATTTCAATGGAGTTGGACAATATATAAAAGTGATTTTTAATTCAATTTATTGATACCTTTATAATTAATTACATGACTACTTATACTTAATTGTCATAATATATATTTTAGTATTTCTTTAATTGTTTTAAACTATTATAATGTACTGAGTTCTGCTCCTGGACAAAGGCTTTTACAGGCATCATCCACCGACTACAATGTTTAAAATAAAGAAATATTCAGCAAATACCTGGGAAATATACATTGTTGTGCTCACATGACCCAGGTTAGTTTAGTCAGATATTTGAAAAAAATATATTTTGTGTATATTTTATTCAAATTTTGTGCTTTATCCATAGGACCTGTTTTGTCCCTATTCTCAAGAATCACTGCCAGTGACCAGCCAATAGCTCTAGAACATTTAAGATTTATAAACCTGGCGTATGATTTTGTGTGCAGTGTGTGAAGCTTTATTGATTTTCCAGAAAATAAGCAAGCCAAAACGGCTGCAGGATGGGTCATGTGACGTTGAGCAAGCCAGCAAGTAAGCTAAGTGCATCCAATTGGCCCTGAGGCCCTGATGAGTGTTCACCCTTAATGTGTCCTCTGTGGTAGAAAACGTGTGTTCGGTGTGAGCACAGAGTGCCATTTCACTTCTGACCTTAAAAATAAATAAATAAATAAAAACGTCAGACACTAATCTGATTAAGTAAAGTCAGAACCCTGTTTAACCACCACCTGGTGACGAGAGGATGACGACAATAAAATCTGCTGTTGTCAAAAAAAACAGGAGTGAGAAAATAAGTGCTTCATTAATTAGTCACCACCCATTACATAACTGTCTGGACCCACAACGTTAAGTCCACATGCACACAGAGAAACATCTTCTCCAAAAGCTTACCATCTGCAGGATGACATAACTGACTTCTAAAGGCCGTCAGAACTTCACTTGGGTCTTAATTATGAAAACTGACTAAAGATGCTGATCTGCTTCATCAGACTCACTTCTAATGCGTTTACAAGCGACCACCCTCCGGTCTTCACTGTGAACTTCATGCAGAGCCAACAGGCCCACTGGCTTTTCAAATATTTCCCACTCACAAAATCTAATCTGGGTTGCTGAGTGCTTACAGCTTCCTAACACCTAAACTAGGTCTCGAACAGCATGTCTGATTATGCACAGTGATGAATATTTTATGTAGATTTCTTTTTTTTTTCCCTCAGGACTGGTAAAAACATTGCAGAGTGAACTCAGTGAGGTCAGAACTGTGCAGCCTGGCTTTGATTCATCTCCAGGGAATAATTACCTTTTGTCATTGAGAGCAATTCCTCCATTTACACACCATTGTGATTTGAGCTAACTAGACAGACATATTGAGATAAATAAGCTGCGGCACTGAAATAGATTTCCTTGATTGCTCCTGATTGTGGAACTTTGAATGTAATTACATGGGAAGTTCTTTAATGAGATGCAAAAGGACGTAAGGCATTTTAATATAGTAGGTGTCAATGAAACACAATGTCATTATGAAACTCTGCTGTTTTTTATTACTCAAATATTTTGAAAAAAATCAGGTTTTATTTTAACTTCACCAATAAATCATCTAATACACACGGATAAAGGCAAAATGGAAAACCTGTGAGTGAAAAACTAAGTGTGACCAATGAGATCTGCAAAAATACTCAGTCAATTTCATTAACAGGAGTGGATCAAAAAGCCTCCAAAATGATGTGAATCTAACAAAGTCATACAGAAAATGACAAGCCACTGAACTAGTGGGTGTACTTAGTTTTTTAACCATTTTAGCATCTGGTAAGGAAGAAACCTGTTTTTTATGTTCCAACATTTAAAATTCTACAATTAAGAGTGTTTACTTTTGTTTACCTGTGCCTTGTTTAGAAATAACTTTAGATTTGAACACAGGCAAATCCTGCATCATGTTTTGAGCAACAAAATGCTGTGAATGGAGCCGACCGAAAGCCAAAAACGGAGATCTTGGACAGAAAAACACATAAAACTGGCCTCGAGGCCAAATGACACGTCAGGAGCAGACGTGGAAGGGCACTTGGACAGAAACACCCTCCCATTCTCAGGGTGGTGAGTGATGACAGGATGGAAAGGGGTCAGCAGACGACCTCATACATAACACACAGAAGCAGGCGAAGATGAAATGGATGTTAAACCCAAACCCCGGCCAGTAAGAAGCAGAAGCTTATCAATTTTTCACTCTGGCTCTCACTTAGAGGCCAAGAGAAAAATAAATCCCTGGGGGGTTTTCTTATCAAGGTTGAAACAATCTCCAAATGTAAAGAAAAAGTACATGTCAACAACAGTTCAACAATACAAATATCTGAAGAAACAGATCTTTGGTACAAATTATAACCCCGATTATGATTAACCTTGGAAGACCTTTTAAGCGTCTGATTTTAAAATCCACAAATAATTTAAAGGCAAAATAAGTAGAAAAAACAGGAAAGCTTTTCAGGACAAACCCCCCTGCCAGACGTATGATATAAAAGCCTTGCAGGAACAGGCAGGACTCCTGGAAGAAGCAAAGCACTTCTATGAATTTCATTTTCCAGTTAGAAAATAATCTTCTTGTTCTGCGTTCCTGAGGCTGAGTAAGAGGAGAAACATGGAAAACAAATCACAGAATGAAAGTCGTTTCTTTTTCTAAAATTGAGAGCAGCAAACGGAAACCGAAGTGTGTGAAGAACAAAGTCTGACTTTGGTTTGCATAACTCGGTTTCAAAAACAGATAATTGTGACAGTGCAGCTGATTGATGATGATGATGATGATGATGATGATGATAAATGATGATGATGATGATGACAGCCAAGCTGCTAAGAACTTCAGCCTCTGTCACTTCCTGTTCTTTGCTGTGAAATGAATGTTGGACTCAGATTTGATCTTTTTTGCCTCTATAAAAATATTTTTTAAAAAAGGAAAATGAACTTGTTATTCTCTGCTGCTTATCGCTCGTTTCCAGATGGAAATGAATTAACTTTGGGGGAATTTTATCTCATCTCACATGTTAGATGGTTTAACAACACTATACAGTAACACCCCAGCCACATAAAGCAATAAAATAAAGAATGTATTTACTTTTAGGCTTTTCACACATCTCTTTACGAGAGGTAAAAATTGACATTGCATGCATATTCACTGCTGCACACTTTTTAGATTCAAAAAGTGTGCATTTTCCTCTTGTTTTAAACTTTACATAATATGGAGTCATTGGTCAGCAAATATTATCATGCTGAAGCGTCATTGCATCACATTACATCTGGACAGAACCAAGATCGGCATGCACACAGATGGCGAGAAGGCGAAAAGCTAAGAAAACTTGGTCGTCTTTGTGTTTCCAGCCAGAGTCAATTAAAACAGACACACTGCAATTCCTGACAGTACATAGAAACAAAGGGTGCACCCGTACAGACGGGCTTTCAGCTCTCGTTTGTACATCAAAGTGCTTCTCACTGGAGGCAGTCTGGAAATAATTAACCTTCCTGAAACACACCGGCACCGAGGAAACATGCAACCATTCACAGCCCCCACAAGATTACAAAAATACAAAGTGTGGCTAATTGGGATTATAGATGTGATGTATCCAAAACAGTTTCCAACAACCCGGGTGATTTGCAGCGGGGGGGGAGGGAGCCCCCATCCATGCATAATGTATTTAATGTTCAAACTGGAGAAATATTTACAATCTGCTAATGAAAACTCTCTCATACACACATATTCTAGAAATAGCCAACAAACTTTGGAGCGCAGCAGTGAAGGGAGCACTCTGTTACTTTGATGAAAGTGTTTGGCTGCTTATGGGTAAAACGAGAAGCAGCGGATGCTTAGCCTCGTTTAGATTGGCTTCTTTGTCAAAATCACAAATGGCACGAGCCAGAAAATCATAAATAGGAATTATATAATCAGCCTTGTTTTGATGAGTGCGGATGCAACTCTGTGTTTCTGCCTGGCAACAGAGCGAGGAGAGGCAGCGCTGCCAGAGGAGATGTTAGCCATGACAGGAGGCGTCATTATATACACACTGTCTGCAGTAAAAACTACGGCCCCTGAGGTAAAAACACAGTCGAAAAGAAGCAATGCTGCTCAAAATATTGTGATGATGTATACACATTTACCATCACATGCTGAAAAAATTTCTAATTGAGCAAAAACACTATAATTGGTCTCCAAATCCATGGCCTTTTAAGTCAAAAATATAATCAGAATATAAATGAGCGCGGTTTAAACCTTTAGATGCAAATGCAAAGCTTCTTTTTTTCTCTCTCTCTTCTTGTTGCCTTAAAGATCTCCAACAGAGCATAATCAGAGCGACAGAGAGGACTACAGAACAGAGAGCAACCAAGCAGAGCGATGCAAAATGAGCTGCTGCTGCTTTAATGTGAAGAACATCTGCTGGGAGGATGCAGCACAAGACACACACACACCTCACACCCTCACTACACCACCAGCATGGACCACATGTAAGATCTTTGTCCTTCTGATCTGCTCATGACTGAACCATTCCCTCAGCTGCGATCACCTGAACAGAGAGAGGAATATAACCAATATAACCAAGAGAAACTGCCTTGTGATGCGAGATGGTGACGGAAAGAGGGACAGCTGTCTAAACACGAGCAGCTGGCATGAATTAAAGCTACAATATGAAGATTTTCTCCTTGAGGCATCAAGGGTGTGCTCCAACAGTTTCAACTTTATCTTCTTAAAATGTCTGTCGATATTCAACTCAATCCAAGCAAACATTTCTGTAGCCTTATCATCTAATTCTCAGTTTAACACAGAAAAGGCAAAAGTTAATGGATGTTTTTTTTTTCTGTGATCTTCCAAATGAACAGAAGCATTTATTTAACTTTCCTTTCAAACAGGATTGATGTCAAAAGGATTTTCCCACAGATCACGAGCACAATTTTTTATTTTTTTACTTGTGTTTGTTCTTTGGAGTCTGCAGCAAAACAGCATTATGTGAGAAGGGGTTCCTAAATATCTGGCCTACTGTGATTTTGCAAAGCTGCTGTATCTTGTATTGCATTGTTGCAAATGAATAAGGCAACATTGACGACTTTTGCCTCTACGTTCAGTTCAAAAATACTTTCTTAATCCAAAAAATGAATTAAATATTATGGTAACTTATCTTATCCAAGATCCAAGTTTCTTTCAAATGTTGTATGATGATGGCTATAGGCAGGAAGGATCTCCTGTAGCGGTCCGTTTCACAGCATATGTGAAGAAGGCTCTGACTGAACACACTCAGGGATGTCTGTAATCATCCATGACAGGATCCATATTTTTATAAGGTTAATATTCACCTGAAAAAACTCACTGAATGAAAATGCTTTTGAAACTGACGCCAGAATCTGATAAAAGCCCCTCATCCAGCAGTGTGATAACGAAAGCCAAACAATTGTGTAAATTGGAATATTCTATTAAATGTTATTCCCTTTTAGAAAAAAAAGTCACGGTAAAATTCATTTGGCACATTTAACATGAATTTGCTGTGATTGATGGGAAATGCTTGCAGGCTCTCTCTGAAAAAAAGAAACCAGCCTGCAGGGATGTAGAGACACACCAGCTTAAAAAAACAGTGAGAAGATTAAAAATAACTAAAATATCACCATAGCAATATAGAAAATTAAAAATAATATTTTCTCAGACAACAGACTCCCGCCTGCTTGCTTTTCCTATTGGGTGTGTTTGAAACCTATTTGCCTCACATTTGGTGACAGTAAAATGTATTAAAATATGCAGCAAAGCTGAAAGCAAACTAATTACTTGAACAATAAACCCACACAAAACTCCAGTGATCTAAGAAAAAAGCTTGACAGATCCACAGATCCTTAGACAAAATATTCCAACACACTCAGCAGGTGCTAAAGAGTGTGGTTTAGTGGATTTGATTATATTTATTGCATTCTTAGTTTCAATGTAATTTACTCATTTAACTTAGTTACTATAATTCTATTTACTCCTTTAACATAAAATAAGCATTCAAAAAATACTTTCTTCAAAGCTTTTTTTAATTTTTTTTTTACATTGTTGTAACATTTTTAAAGTGATGATTTCACAAATGTTTCACATGAGGTGTCCGTGTCCCTTAGCAACATATGAAATAGATGCATGGTCTTCACTTTGGCAGGCTGGACACTGGTCTACTGGAATCCCTGGAACTACTGGAATTTCATGGGCTACCCGCCCTTCACGCCAACTGGTGTACTGGGTGGGGAGCCCTCAAACTCCTGCATGAGATTCACTTTATTTGGAAAGGACAAAAAGCAGGACTGTCTGGCCCTAAAAGCATTTCTTTCGTCTTACAGATAGCGTCGGTGTTATTGCAGTAGGATTAACTTCAGCGTTTCTGATTAAAGCAAGAGGAATTCAATCGTGTTTAAGTCTTTTTGTTAACACTGTGATACTGTGGGAATCTTACTCAGTTTTTGGGACACTGATACGGATCTACACTCCCTTTTGGATTAGATGAAATTTAAAGATACACAGGAAAACTTCATTTCCTCACTCATCTGAGTTTTCAGAGTGGTCCCAGTCATTAGGGATCAAAACAATTTAAGATAGCATATACTTAAGGAAAAGAAATCTGAAACATGATATCAAATTCATTTCTTGATGGACTGTCGTATTTTATTGGTGGATGTTGACATCTTTTTTACTCCCATTAACAAAACTAACGGCCAAAGAGTCAACTAAAATGTACGTAGCAGACTGAGACTAAATTGCATTGCATCCTAAACTTCATCATGAGTGATGCTCAGATGTAACTCTGTAGATATTTTTGCACCTGTTGATTTCGGGTGTTTGCTACCTCAGTTAATACTGAATATCAATTTTTAAGCCTTACAGACTTTTATAAATACAATATTTATTTATTGAATTTTTTTAAATGGCCATTCGATGCTTCAGTCCTGTTGTCCAACACAGAAGTAATGATGTTATCAGCTCTAGTTGCATCTGACAAGTCAAAATGCTGCAATCAAGTTGAGTTTGCTTCACATTTTGCTGCAGGGTCCGCGTGACACCCCATGCAGTGTCAGTGTCAACAATTGTTATTGTTAACATTTACTCAACCAAATGATCCTTTTTTTTACCTTTTCATCTATTATAATAAAACTACTTTATAAAGTCTCCTTTAAAAAATGCCACATAAGACAACATTATATAAAGTCTGCACTGGAAGAACAACATGTGCAGGTTCTATTATAATAACAGTATAAATAGCTACTTTATAAAGTCTCCTTAAAAAATGCCACATCTGTTAGGTTAAGGCTAATGTCCACTATGATTTAAAGTCTGCACTGGATGAAAAACATGTGCATTTCTACAGAGAAAATCTTGAGCGATCCATTAAGCACTGATGGCAAAACGAAGCATAAAAGGAGTATTTCTATATTTGTCAAACAGCATAATGCAATCAAAAGTCTCATAACTGCTCAAATTGTTGCACATAAATCAGTACTGCTGCTATAATCCTGGACTTCCAAAAGCTTTTTGCTAACGTGCAACAACACTATACTTTATTTTCCAGTCTTTGGTCACATTTTCTTCATAATCCATCTTATGCTTTGACACAAACTAAATTGAGCAGAAGTGAGATGGGGCTCTGCAAATCTTTTGGATTGAATCTCGGAAATGTTATTTACTTGAGTGCCGAAGAGGACACAGCGGACCGAGCGCTTCCATTCACTCGATTTGTCAGGGTTCCTATATTGGGGAACGGCTCTTAAAAGTGTGTGTGTGGGTGTGTGCGCAGGCGTGTGCGTGCGTGAGTGTGTGTGAGCCTGAATCATTATGAAGCGAAATGAATGGCATCAAACACAGCAGGTTGCAGCAGAGCAAGTCCTCTCATCCGTCAACCATCATCAGTGTTTCCAAAAGAAATCACAGTTGACAGACTGTGGACATGTCCGACACGAGCCTGGCACTTTAAGGTAGTTTGAAGCTTGCAGAGTTCAAGATACTTATGAATAAAATCTTCTAAGTCTGTTACAAGGACACAGAAACTCCTAGAGTCCATATTGTTGCTAAAAACGAAAAAAAAAAGGCCCCTTACAGGCGTATTTTCTTTGTCACTCTTCAGTGTTTCAGATCATTACATTTTAAAATGACAACTAATCAAGGAAGACCTGCTTTTTAAATTCTGATTTTGTTTATTAATGTTTTTTTTTTAAATAAAAAATACCTAATAGTCTTAATAAACCATTTTAAATTATGACACTCTGTAAAAATGTCTCCCTTGTCACATCATGAATTAACTTTGATTAAGCAGCTTTTTTGGACAATTTTACTCAGGTCTGATTACGTATAAAAAATTTAAAAAACATGTCATTAACTGATCTGAAGAAAATAAATCATGGCAAGATAATAAATGAACTAATAAATTAATTGACTGAAAAGGTTTTAAAATATTTCTATTTAGCGGAAAGAAAATCTAAATGAAGATTTTGGGAGTGGCCTACATAAACCAGCTGACCATAAACCAGCCACTCACACTTACACTCCCTCTAACGTGGTTGAATTGAAACGCAGCTGCAAAGAAGGGTTGGTAAAAAATGTCCCCTCCACAGCTGGTGCCACCAGTTGTTACGTTTGGAAGACTATTACTTTTTCCAAAGGGGTCAGGCTGGTTTAAATAGCTTGACGCAGATTCTCCAAACTACCCGGTTGGTAAAATGCTGCTCATGACTCCTGCCCACAACTCTACATCGAAAAGAGTTCAAATATTCCCTTTAATCTTTCTCCAACTTTGAGCAACCTTGTATTTAGCATATGCCAATGTTGCACAGTGGGACACAGAAACAGCCTTAGCCAAGTTCACCAACAAAAGATCTGAGTGATTATGTAAATGCAAAGCAGCAGAATTTATAAAAGACAGTTGCATTTTGGTGTAATTACATGAAGCTAACGAGTTAAAATGAAATCTAACCTTAAAACGTTTTTCAAGAACGTGACCTGGAACTGCACAAAAACATAATCTGCTCTTGTTCATGCTCTACTTCTCTAGCACTTTTCATAAAACTCAGCTAGTTTTGCATAATCTTGGATGCAGAACAACCAACAAAGAAATCCACCTTTTATTGGCAGAAAGAGAACGCTTGTTTTTTTTCTCGGCAGCACGACGGACACCAAACTTTTAATCAGATTGTGAGGCTCTCAGAGGTCTGTTCTTCAGCCAAATCATCCTCTATGAGAAACCGCAGGAGACTTAGAGGAGCCAAGCTGTGCTGCACATAATCAGTGATATTGATCATTTTAATTGATTACCGCAGGACAAATCATCATCGGCATCAGGATTTATTAGTGACTCCGCAGCCAGACATTCGATTCTTCTCAGTGCCGTCCTGCTTCTTAAGATTGGCTGTGTTGGATAAAATCATGTAAAACCTCAAAACATACAATTACATGGCGCCGGCCGCAATCAGCAGTATAGAAAACAACAACGTCCCGCCTGATTTCCATGTTTTTTTTTCCATCTTCTCTGAAAACAAATTCTACAGTTCGTGTTTTGCTTTTTGCAATTTGTGTTTAATTTTAAAGTGCCAAGATGAACAAGTTTAAAATTTCCAATAGGAAGATAAAACGATAATTAATTTATGTCCTCTCTCAGCTCGTGTCTCTTTAGAGACAGCTGCACAGATTGTCTTCACTATACGGCAGTATTTCTCTGCTGCCTGACTTTTCTCTGCAGAGACGAGAAGCTTGAAGGCTCCTGCTGTCAACACTGCTGCCAACTCCTCAATAAAGAAAGCGGCTACTGGTTGTTAAAAGTTGTTAAATTACATAATCTCCTATTTGCATAATAAATATCAATTTATTGGTAACTGTAGGAGAAAGACCAAAAAAAACATAGAAACATTTGTAAAACAAACTTCCTAAATACAATGACTCCTGGGTTTTTTAAGTAAGAAACTAAAACCATCCAAAAGACACATTTTGGTGAAGTTACACCTCTTAAGTGTGTGTGTGATCTCAATCTAATAATGAAGATCCCAGGTCCTTTCATCCAACATCAATGTCTGACCTCAAAAATGTGCTTATGGCAGATTGGTCAAAAATGAAAAAGGACCTCGTAGAAAATCATTCTAGAAGATTTCAAGTTGCTATTGCAGCAAAATCAGTGGGACATCATAATAAAGCCTTTGGATTAACAACAGCCTCTCTCTTGACTCCATATGCATGTAGAGAAAAATAAGTAGATGTTTTAAGTGTATTTTTCCACAGTAACATTTGTCTTTCTTGTACGCAGTGGAAAAGTGTGGTGGCCTTCTTTCAGCCAGATGACCAGCAGTGTGCAGCAACAAGTGGTGGAGGAGAAACTCCCATTACCGTATGCCCCATCCAACTGGAAAAAACTCCAGTCATTAAAACGACAGGTTGAGATACTTTGATACCAGTTTTCAACAAAATAGAAGACCATGTAGGCAATGAGACACAGCAGTGACACAAACCTGCTGTGTCTGCACGTTTGGCAGCAGGATGCAGATTCATTCATAAATACACCACAGTTCAGCACACACTCTGCTTCATCTTCTGTCGCTGATTATTAGGCATCGTTCTTCAGCTTGGAGCTTAGATGTGTGGGGCTTTTTTTCCCAAATCGAGGACACTCGGGAAGAAAAGTATAAGCTGCAGATCTGTTCCCATGGTGACAATATATCTCCACTAATAAGGAACAGAAAAAAGTGTTACAGCTCTGTGATTACGCTCTGTGTCGGGGATATAATGACTTCAAACTGACACTGATGACCACAGAGAAATGTTAAAATATTAGGCTCATTTTAAAAAAAATAAATAAAATAAAAGAATAGCCTACTAGTTCCACTCTTTTATAACTGTTTGGATGTTTACAATAGAGAGGCGTAGAAGCACACTGTTGGAAAATGCTCTGTTTTTATTTCGGTTGCAGCTACCAACTGGGGAGATGTAGAACCTACAAAGAAAACTCCTACACACATACTGCATGTGGCTGCAAACGCAAATAAATGACACACACACAAGAACAGAAAACAAGCCCCCCGAGCATCCAACCCGACTATAAATGGAAATGTAGAAAATAAAGACACATGACTGAAATTTCTAAAAGGTATGAAAAAAAACAAAAACAAAAGCAACTGAATGACTAAGTAAGCAGGTGAAAGAGAGAAAGTTGACTTCTCAATGGATTTATGGAAACACTCGCTTGTAAATGGAACAGTGCTTTTTAAGAGAAAATGTTTTAGAGTCTGAGTGGGTGATTTGCTTCTCCTTCAGGGGCCAAGCAAAAATAAAACATAAAAAAATACTGCCATTTTCCAGAACACTGTGATAAACTTCTCCTCATACAGTCAATAAGGTATAAATACACACTGCTGCTAAACTGCCACATATTTTTATAGACTTAAATGTGCATTTTTGCATTTAAATTATTTGTCATATTTAAATTTATTGGCACTGGTCATTTTAAAATTGCACTTTCATAAGATTTAAGAGATAAAGTAGTACCCAGTTGCGATCCATCCATGTACACTTGTGGTATTTCCAATCTATCAGAGGTTAGTTATTCTGCTGTTAGACAGCCGCCCATCACCCCCAGACCTTAGCTACCTAGCCACTAAAAAAGCAATAAGTGCAGCAGATCCAGCACAAACTCTACAAACCTCAATTAGCATGACAAATATTAAAGTCAATGACAACCAATTAGAAAAAGGCAGAAATCGCATAGCATGTTTGAAATGTCTAAAATCTAGAAAGCTGCTTCTCTCTGAAAAGCTTAAATAAATATTTGGGTTTTGCAAAGTCTCTTCTGAAAGAATCACAACCCCGGAACATAATCCACAGTTTCAAAAGCAAACATGTCAGCTGATTTTAAGCACGGTGGTGGAAGGATGATGATCTGGGCTTATTTTCTCTCCAGCTGCATGATCAGGGTATCTTGGGCATTGAAGAGTCAGATGTGAGTCCATCTGATAGCCACAAAATGCCAGAGTCATTATTACGAAAAGTGGGTTTTGTTGTTATTAAAACCCGAGGTATACTTAGTGTTTTCCTCACAGATCTCTAATATTTGGTTTCGTTTTATGCAACAGTGACAAACTGAAGGATCTTGTTAAAATCATTTTCAGAGGGTATGTATGGTATTTTTTTATTTATTTATTTATTTTGTTAAAAAAAAAAACAGTTTTCCTCACTCAGTTTGCAAGGTCGGTCTGAACCAGCTGTTGGGGAAAAGCAGGATGTCTAAAACATGTCTTCTCTGCGTGTCTTATTTTACATCCGCAATAGTTTATTAGATCTCTCGACTCTGAAATTTGTTTTTGTATTTTAACAAAAAATGCAAAAGGTTTTTTTTGTTGTTGTTTTTTTTTTTTTCTCCAGATGCAAAGATTTTGGACTGTGGGTGAAGGTACGCGGCTCTGCTCCGGATGCCTGCTTTGGAGACCTCGGTCAGGCCCTTCATGGATTAACAAACACTAGACCTTATGAATAATCTGGATTAAATTAGAGCAGTGTAAATACGACATCTTAGATTTTGTGCAACGCTTAAACACAGTCTTAAAGGCATCCGTGTAAAGTCAACCAACACTGACTGAAGAGATGCTCTAGAGACATTCCACTTCATCTGATCTGTATAAAGAAACAATCAGGGTTGAGTGGGAATCTGACACAGATGTGTATGATAAGTTGTTTAATTATTTTTATTTTATCTAAATGAAGAAATAACCTTTGATCAAGACAGAAAAGACTTACCTTGTGCGGCCAAGGAGCTCCGCATCACCAGAACCAGGAGCGCCCCGATGAGGATCCCGCTCGGAGTCCTGGACCAGCTCCAGCTCCTCGGCGCACAGACGGCCACCATCCCCGCCTCCCGAATCCATCCAGTCGGCTTCACCGCCGTTTCGTCCCCGCGGGCTCCTCTGCGAAGGAGCTCATGTTTGGAAGCCATTGATCAGCCAATTAATCCCGAATGGAAATCATCTAACGGCGCCGCTGTGGTGAAAGGCATCCGATCAAGCTGCCCCCGGTTCGGACGAGCAGGGCTCCGATCTCCATGAGCCCCTCCGGGACGCTGTGTGGGTCGACCAGGAGGACGGACTGGTTTTTAGTTTTCTCTCCTCCCTGTTCGCGTTGAAGCGCTGGTGAGGTCTGACGTCCCTACCGCCACCGCAAGGCGAACTTCATCCCACTGCAGCTGGAGTCAGTCCGCAGCTACAAGGCCGGAAGCCAGCAATGAATTATTTCAAAATAAAACTATGCCTCTTGCTGGGCATTTAAGGAAGGCTTTTCACCCAACCCATTGGATGGCTTTCAAATATAGGGTCGGATTTTCAAAGTTAAAATGCAAAAACAAATAATTTTTTTTAAGTATTAGTGGAATAAATTTGCAACTACTTGAATGTTATTTTTCTGTATTGAAATGGTTTTCTTAAATCTATGCACCGCAGGACATTTTAGCCAGGAGATGGCAGTGGGCAGCACCAGAGAAGTTAGTATTCAGATCTGGGTTAAGGCATTTCACTGGGTTGCAGCCCACATGGGTCTGCATGGAGTTCACATGTTCTCCTCATGCAGCAGTGGCTTCTCTCCAGCTTCCTCTCACAGTCCAGAAACATGACTGTTAGCTGGTCTCTTAAACTGATCCATCTGAGTATAGTGGCTTCTGTGTTCCTCTGTGATGGACTGGTGAACTGTCCAGGGTCTACCCTGACTCTCAGAAGATATTTTTAGTATGGCTTCTATTTTTTTAAATCCCTTTTTTTTTAAAAAAAATCTAAAGTTAAGTACATTCAATCCCTGGTTGGTTTCTATCCCAGTTTTATTTTTGATTGTTATACATCTAATACTGTATTGACTTTGTAATCTATGTTTTAACCTCCATTTTAGATTTCATAAATAAGCCAACAGTGTTTCAGGACCTCTGTTTATTTGTCCCATGGTTAGTTGCTTATTTAAAGTTGCTGAATTTTAATATTTGCATATTGTTCGTATCTTTCTCCATATTTAAAATAGCCTTTTCACAGTTGCTGCTATTCTAATAGTTTAATAATTATTTCTTTCCTTGGGTTAGTCTGTTTGTGTATTGAGCCCATTGTTTTACAATACAATACAATAATGGATTGTATTTAAATGCTTGATAAATACATTCAGATTGAGCTGTACACTATGAAAAGTTTCATAAATAGGGAGTACAGTGGAGACAAACCTCTACTATACATGTCTGGAAACAAAACAGTTTTCACCACAGCTATTTGCTTAAAAAAAAAGCAAACAAAAAAAAGGTAATAGCTATTTAGGCTGCTCTGAATTTTCTGTTTAGCATTAAACCGAATAAGTTTTAATCTAATTTGTAATTATGCAATAAGATTATTTTGTGGAAAAAGAAAAAGTTTTGATTTGCTGTTAATTTTGAAGGTCATTTCCGGCGGAAGGTTAGCTTGTGACCAACTTAACGCAGCTTCAGGCAGATTGTAAATAGTCTGCCTGTTTGGTGTAATAAAATTAAATAAATTAACTTAAGTGTGTTTGATTTGTTGATATGTTGAGGTCGCTCCATCATTTCGACATCAGAAGTGAGACTAGGGTGCGAGAAACCGCGGCGTCGAGAGTATCTTTTCCATTGGGAGTTGGCGCCCCCTGGTGGCGGCTGATGGCAAAACAAGTCAGCCGATCAAAGGCTGCCATCAAAGGTTGTTGAACTGTAAAGAAAAAAGAAAACATTTTTCCCATACGATTGTCAGTTTTATCTAATAAAAAAAACAGTCAACAAAATTAACAGATGTACCAATACCTGTAAACCGGAAAATATCAGACCATGCATTCCTGACATTTTCATGACGTAATTAGAAAATAATAATGCGTGTATCCGAAGTGTGGAAGAACCCACGAAAGCAAAGAGTATATGAAAACTTCTAAAAGTCCAAGCTGAAATTTCAGACCCAGAACAAAGTTGCAGCCATTCCTGCAAATCAGTATCACATTTCTAAATGTTGATATTTCAGGGGGAGCTCAAACATTTTTTTCCCGTTTAACATCTTTTGTTAAGAAGCATGTTTATTTTGGTGTGATTCCTTAATGTAGGCTGTCGATTATGTGACAAAAACCTTTTGCTCTTAAGACTAGGCTTAAAACTTTCCCTTTTACTAAAGCCCAAAATTAAGTGGTTCAAGTTTGAAGTTATCTCTATTGCTACATACACAGTCCAGTCACATTAATGTGACCATCTGTCAAAAGCCAGAATAACCACCTTTCGCAGAGCAAACTGCTACGAGACGTGCAGGAAGAGAGTCACTTAGGTCCCTGAAGGTCTTCTCTGGGATGTTGAGCCATGCCGACTCTAATGCCGTGGCCAGCTGCGCTAGATTACGCGGTTGAGGATCCATGGCGCGAACAACTCGATCGAGATGGTCCCACAGATGCTCGATTGGGTTTAAGTCAGGTGAGTTTGCTGGCCAGGGGAGGACGGTAAACTCATCCTGGTGCTCTTCGAACCACGCACGTACACTGGCAGCTGTATGGCACCTCGCATTGTCCTGCTGGAAGATGCCATCATCCTGAGGAAAAACAATGCGCATGTAGGGGTGGACATGGTCCGCAAGGACAGATGCGTACTTGTATTGATCCATCGTGCCTTCCACAATAATCAGTGAACCCAGAGAATGCCAGGAAAACATTCCCCAGACCATAATGCTCCCGCCTCCAGCTTGGACCGTTCCTGCAATGGTTGCAGGGTGGTTCCTTTCAGAGGTTTCACGCCTTATACGCCAACGTCCATCTGTCCGATGGAGCATAAAACGCGATTCATCTGAAAACGCTACCTGTCGCCACTCAGTGGACGTCCAGCTGCTGTACTGGCGTGCAAATTCTAGCCTTCGTCGTCGATGAACACCAGTCAGCATAGGTGCACGAACCAGGCGTCCGCTTCGGAGGCCCAGACGCAGCAATGTTCGCTGAATAGTGGTTTGGGAGACACTTGTGGTAGCCCCTTGGTTCATTTTAGTGGTCAGTTGCTCAACGGTAGCCCGTCTATCTGCCCGAACGCATCTCCGCAACCGTCGTTCGCCTCTGTCATCTATGGCCCGTGGTGCACCACATTTGCCACGTCGTTGATTTTGGACAGTCCCATTTTGCCATGCACGGTACACTTTTACCACGGCGGCACGCGAACAGTTCACAAACTCAGCCGTTTCGGAAATGCTTCCACCCTCGGCCCGAAAGCCAATGATCATGCCCTTTTGGACGTCGGATAAATCGCTTCGTTTCTGCATTACGCCAACGATTGAAATGTTTTCCGAAGCCCACACACACCCTTTATATACGCTCAACTGCACTGTGCTGCCACCTGCCTTCTGTGATTGGTTATTTAACTCTGAAGTGGAAAGAACGTGGTGGTCACATTAATGTGACTGGACTGTGTAGATGGAGACCATCTGACCACTTTCCTTAGATGCTCTTGTGCTTTTCTCCATGCACTGGTTTTATTCCCATAGAGAAGGTAGCACTTCGACAGATGTCAGTACCTTTGTGTACCATTTCTTGACTGTTTTTATCTAGGACATAATCATTGTTGGACAGATCACTGTGTATGCTCCTTTTTCCCCCTTAAAACATACTCTTGGCTCAGTGCTTCTGTTTCTTTCCTAAATAGTCATTGACAAAGCTGTTGCAATTAACTGTCATCTTTATCCTTTTCTAAAAAAAAAATAAAAATTGCTCCCAGCTCAGTGCTAATGTGTTTGGCTTTTTCCTGGACAGAGCTGCCACTTCCACCTAAAATGTAGAATCCTTTATTCTATAATACACTCATGGCTCAGTGAATTTTGTATTTCTTCCCCAGACATTTACTGACAGAGCTATTACCTTTGTGCACTTTCCATCTTTTCTTCTTGTTGAACTCCATTCTTTGACAGCTGATATCCAGCAACTTTTAAGGATTTCACTGCTTCAACAGACATGAATGTAATAACCAAGTCCTTTATCGGAATGCTGTAGAACTTCATCACATCCATTGAATTAAGGTGGGTTGAACCAGGGATGCATCTAACAGCTGCATGACAACGCTTTCTGGATCAAGTCATTGAATTGATCCAGAAGGTATTTGGTGCTTCATTCCTTCACAATGATCAAAAAACAACAACAGTGACTGAAGCAAAAGATTTTTTTTAATTCAAAGTGAATCTCACCATATTATACAATAAATTCATAATTTGACACTCACCAATAAGAGTCACCAATAAGGAACCCGCTTTTTGTGACAAAGTACATAAGGCTTGGTCACATTGAAACTCACTGAGAACTAGAGAGGAGGGAGGAGGGGGGGGATGACCGCAAACTGGTAAGACACACATCAATACATCCAAACAATTATTTTCCCAGTCCTCATATATTGTTGTATATTGCACAGTGCAGTTGCTACAAGTCACACTAGAGTAGCATTTAGGATTAACAAAAACAAAAATCAAGGAATACAAATCATAAAGCCACAAAAATCTACACATTTAGAACAGTAACAGCTTAAATTCTTACATTTTGCAATTGTGTCTACATTTTTGTGCCTAAGTATGATAATTAATGTTACAAGTTTAATTTCAAACAGATTCAAACTCAAAAATCAAATGAGACGTTCAGGTACATGTCAACTGATATAGCGTGGGGGTTTTTTTGTGTGTTTTTTTAATATGCTGGTGCCCAGTGAAAGCAGGCTTGTAGCAAGTATTTCTGTATTATTATATGTCAAGTGTGTGTATTACAATACCCAATTAAAAAAGAAATCTCCCCACAAGCCTTTAGGAGCATTAACATTGTTGTAAGCCTGCTGTGTTGCTGAAGGCAGCAGGATTCCATGTGCTTTGCTAAGCTTTGGATCAGGGACTGTGTGACAACCCCCCCAAAACCCCGACCGGCGTCTTTGATGATGCAACTGTCGGCGTAAATCTGCAGGGACGTGAGATTTATCTACCCAAAGCAATTAATCCAAAGTGGTGGTTGGTGGGATTACAGCATGGGGTATTACCTGTACAGAGCTGACACACACACACACACACACACACGGGGGGGAGGTTGGTTTGCAAAGAGAGGCTGCACACCACAATATATATAAAATCTAAAAACAACAACAAAAAAACACATTTGGTGTGCACAACATAAAATGTTAAACATTTAAACATACTCAAACAGTAGCATAGCTGACAAGCACACAAAATACACCCAATACCTAAATAACATAGCAAAACCATTATACTGTAATGTAATAATTAGATCAGGGTGGGGGAAACTTTGGACCTACATTTTGATTATGAGTGATGGATAAAGCATTCATAAAACAAAAAACCAAACCCATTACGAAACATACACCATTTACCAATGGTTATATAGCTGCATACAAGTGCTATCAACACCCAAAATGTAGACAAATGTTGAGCTTGCAAACCAAAAGACTGATTTCTTGAAATCCACAAATACATTCATGGTGTGAGATAAAGCTTTGCATTTGTGAATGTTACTCAGGCCCCCATGTCTTTTAGTGCTGCACGGTGTTCTTGGTGAGTAAAACATTCCCTGATTTGGATTTTCTTAGGATTCTGTAAAAATTTAAAATAAAACAATGGGGAAAAAAAACAATGAAGAAAGAAATACAGGATTGTTTTCATCTTCGTCTACAGAACAAACTTTGGGGATTTCATGATGCGAAAATCATAATCGGATTCAACTCCAGGAAGGAGCAAACCTACAATATTCCCGCTTTGATGTCATAGACGTCATCCGTCTGCCACTGGTTGAGGAAAAGGCACTAAGTTGATACAGTACGAAGAGTTGTAAATACAGTCCTATAACGGAAATAAAAGCCGCGTCGATAATACATCACACTGGTTACAGAATCAAAGCGAACCCAGCCTACGTTTGAAATACTGATGCTAAATACACACAAAACACTCACACACCAAAAGCAACAGAATAAAAAATACAACCAAAAGGAAAACTTAACTTCCAATACAGCAGTTTAGAAACACTTCAAAACAACAAAGCCAATATACAAAGGCACTAGCATGAAGGAGTAGCATTCATACACTCTATGATCAGAAGAAAAACCACTTAAGTTTTATCGAGTCGTCCGAACTACAATAACAAAGGAGAGACTGCAGACCAGAAAGAGATTAATCCTCTAAATTCACAGCTACCGAGTGGCGCATAATCAGTATATAGCAGCTTATTATCTATACATTCCAAATACAATTAGCAAACAGCTCAGAAAAATAAAACCTCAACCTCTTATTATTTTTAAAATAGAGATTTCACAATATATTCCAAAAAAAAAAAAAAAAAAAAAAAAAAAAAAAAATTAAGCCCACCACTGCAACAGTATATGCTGGAGGTGGCAGAAATATGATCGACCGTGCTTCCGAAATGATTAACAAAGAGAGTCTTTGGTGTTGATCGGAGTGAAACGCCGGCAGTAAAGAAAACGACTCACACGACACAAATGAAAACGCACACACAGAAAAAAATTAGAATAATAATCAAGGCTTCGCTTCCACCCTGAAGGAATGTATGAAAACTGACAACAGGTTTCAATACGTGGGGGAGGGGGGGCACAAAATCTCCAACAATAATTACTGACACACGACTAATACTCAAAAGCCCAGCAGTGATACTGTTAAGTTGATAGGTTACTTCAAACACTGAGAAGTATCTTAAAAGTTAAAAACATTAAACAAGTCTATGCCACTCCCAAAATCTAAAACGCATGAATGCAAATCTAGCCTAAACGCAAGATAATAAAAACACAGCAACCCAGAGGAACTAGATTGTATTGCAGTTACAGTAAACAGTGACAATACTGTTATGAATTAAGTACTATAGTGAATAGAAATCGATTATCAAAATATCAAATCACTCTTTATATACATTAAAAGCTAATTCAGTCAGAGCCCTATAAGTGCAGCCTCTAGTTAGATTGAACCCACATGGAGTTAGAAAGCGTAAAGTAAAACAAGCCCATGCACGTGATCCTCGTCGGTTTTTAGAAGCCCGTCTCGTTCAGAGTCCCTAGGTTAAGTGCTGCAAGTCCGTTTAAATTCAAAACGTACAATCTAAATGCTCCTGAAATAACGTCAAAGACTCAAAGGTTTTAAGGCACTAGAAGGCAGCCATCGTGAGCCTTCGATTCCAGGTTCGCGGGTTGCAAGGCAACACAGATAAAGGGAGCGAGAGGTTGAACAACCCCAACAGCGTAAAACACAGAACAAAAACAGAAACCCATGATTTTCCAGCTTCGAATCAGTTCAAATCGATGACAGGAGGTAATGTACAAACACGTAATTGAGGAACGCTTCCCAATTGTCATAGAAATTCATTCGCTCTTACAAAGATCTGAAGCTTCCTCCACATCCTGACATGATTTCTCCAGGCGGTCTCTGCTTCGACAGTCAGACATGATCAACAGCCTGTCAAGTCAACCCATCAGATTACAGAAAACATTGGTAAAGTAATTTCTCAAATCCATCCACGGTGATGAAACATTGCTCATTTTCCTCCGTTCTTCTCCGTCTCAACAGAAGTGTTCATGTTGTGTTCCGGTGGGGGGTCTCCCTGCCCAGGTTGCAGACCCAGTCCATTTCTCCTTGAGCCTCCTGCTCAGGAGGAGGCGCGGCTGCTCCTCCGTCCCGCCCCTCAGATGTACGAGAACTGTGGGTGGTGGCTGAGCTTGGTGGGGCTCAGGTGGAAACTTGTGAAGGCGGCCGGGGAGGCCATGTACGGGTGAGGGGGGGGAGGCGGGGGGAAAGGTGGCTTGAACTGGTGCGGGTGGTGGGTGTAGCCAGGCTGGTGGTGAGGGTTGATGGTGGGGAAGGGAGGAGCCGGTGCGACGCGGCGGGGTGTCCGGGGTGGTGGGGGTGTGTGCCGATGCCCAGGGCGACCTGGTGGACCAGCGCCCCGCCTTGGGGATGGGAAAGGCCAAAGCCGTGCTGGAGGAGAGGGGGAGGGGGACGAGAGGGCAGGATGGGGTGATGGGTGGCGGTGAGAGGGCCGCTGGAGGGGTAGGACAGCAGGGTGTGAGGGGCGGCCGAGGTGTGTGTGGGGCTGTTGTGGTGCAGATGGGTGAAGGTGTGTGTGTGGACAGTAGGAGGGATGTAGGCGTGCGGTCGCAGGGGCCCATAGTTGCCGTTCCACTCCTTGTTGCTGTGGTTTGAACCGTACGGCTGCACCTGATGGAAAGACGCAAAACAAAAACGATGAACAGTGGAAAAGCAGCAACAGTACTGCTTCGAAAGCATCAAGATTGGCTGCTATATAGGATGTGCATGTGCATCTTCTTCAAATCAAACTGAAATGTTTTCACTAAGCTGATGTGGGGTGAACTTATACAAGTTAAATATGTAAAATTTCCTCCCAACATTTCCAACTCAGCTTTTTCAGACATCCTGAATTTACCTTGGGTGGTCTGAGTAACTTCTATTTTTTCCTCACTTTGGACTTACTTTTACTGGTAAAACTGCCTCAGACAGAAGAAGGGAGGTAACCTGAACTAACCTGACCAAAGCCCAGATGGTGCTGCTGCCCGGTCAACTTCTGCTGCCGTGGCAGGATGGGGGCGGATGGCAGGAGAGGGACGGAAGAGGCAGTGCTCTGTTGCCCTACGAGACTGCAGCGCCCTTTGGATCGGGACCAGGATTCTGAGGCTGAAGGGAAACAAGGAGGTAAATCTTGATAAAGCAATAAAAGATAAAAAGAAGGGGAAAAAAACAACAATCTGAAAAAGAGACGGCAATAGGATTAGAACTGCACCAGTCATATTGACTAAACAACAGATTTTTCCTTAATCAACTAATCAAGGATTTTTAGGCAGAATACTGAATAATTTTGTTTGCTACTCAAGAATCAAACACTTTGAGACACAAATTAGGATGACCTTGCAATTCCTTGTGTTTCTGTCGACTTTTGAGTGTGGAATAGGAAGACCTTGAAGAAAACTAGATATCAGTGTCGGCCAGATTGGTGCATCTCTACATCAGACTAAAAAGACTGATAGGAAAAAACATTCAGCTATCACCCAGAAATAAGTTTTTGAGCAGACCTACAATAATACACGGCAGTGTCCTTGTTGTACTGTAAAGTGTGAAAATTCAGCCCGATATCTGACTTCTGTTTAGATCAAAGAATGATTAAACCTTTGTGAATCCAAAAAACACTGCATCTCAAAAGTAAAAAAAATACAACTACAGTACACTTTGTACTGTAAAGTGTGAAAATTCAGCCCGATATCTGACTTCTGTTTAGATCAAAGAATGATTAAACCTTTGTGAATCCAAAAAACACTGCATCTCAAAAGTAAACGGAAAGAACTTAAAGCCTTGAAAACAAAGAATATATTATTGACACTCAGAAAGGGGATCACATGAAAAGCAACTTAGTCCACGGACTCTGATCTGTATCAGTTTAAAACCTTCAGTGATTACAACCAACAATCTGGCAAGAACAGAAAGGTAGAAACTGATCTCACATCAGTGTCCTCTGAAACAAAACGAGAACCAGCAGAGACGAGAAAAACTGATTTAGCCCATCTCCGGATGAAATGCATCCACCTTTCCCTTCACAGAGACTGAACTGTTTCAGAAAATATTTGTCAGTCTTCTCAGAACAAATGAAGAAACTCCTCATTTTCTCCTCTTATTTAACCAAGTAGACAATTACAAGTTAGAATTGCGACATTAAGGATTTTAAATGATTCTTAAAGTCCTGTACTGAACACAGCTCAATATTTATTAGAGGGGAAATCATTAAGAAAGGCAATGCCAGCTGCTTGCCTTCAATGGATGCACCCATGAGGTGAAGGGGCTATAAGCTTAAAATCTCTGCTGGTGTATCTCGATCACCTGTTATAGCCTCTATGACCCACTAGGGGGCGGTAAGACCCTACGTCTTCCATTTGACCTGCAAAGGAGATGCAGCCAAAGCACAGGTGACACCACATGGCAGATGGTGAGAAGGAGGAACGTTTGTGGTTAAAAAGAAAGCATGTTTCTGGGTGGGTTAGATCACTAACATTTTCACAGCAAACTAATTAACGAATAATAAAAAAAAAATTGTTCCACAGACCTGTTCTCTGGACACGCTCCTGTGTGTTGCGAGTGTTGTTGTTGTTGGTTTGGACCCTCATTGGTGGAACTACCATGGTCCTGATGCCCCGTGGTCTCCGGTCCTGCTCGGATGGGGAGGTCAGGGGTGCCAACACGGCAGCTAAAGGAGAGCGGTTGTTGTTGTTAAGGTAACGGTAGGCGTTGTTGCCACGCTGGGATGTCGATGTGTCCGAAGAGGGAGAGCCTTCCACCGTGTCACAACCACTTTCGTGGCCGTCGTCCTCAGACATGCTGAACAGAGAGATTTGAGGAGCATGTTGACAACGCAAACCAAATCTAGAAAACTACAACTTTGGTTATCTCAAAAAGAGCCAAGGAGAAATAGTACATCTGCATACCCAACGTTTTGAGAGGCATGGTAGCCTCAGAATGCGAAATGATTCTGTGCCGAGACGTCTAAAATGGTTTTAAAAAATACTGACTAATGTTTACACCAAGACAAGGGGTTAGCAATTCTTTTATGGTCTGTGGGTCATCGGGGCTATTCCCATCAAAGCGCTACCTGTTGGGCCTCTTGCACGGTGAAGCTGAAGGGCTGGACTGCAGAGAGTTTGAGGCAAACGAGCTGGTGCTGAGGCTGCTGTCGGGGCTGCTGAGAGAACACACTCTCTCCATGGACACACTGGTGTTTCTGCAAGCCTCACATCCACACTCCCCTTTACACCTGTTGGTGAAAATTAGGGTTGTATTTCACATGAAAATATAACTCAAATGTCACGTAAATTTAACAGAGCGTCTTCTGTGATATTTATACTCACTGATTCAGATGGCATCCCTGACGACCTTCGTTTCCCACCCTATCTTCTTCGTCACTCAAATCACTGCGGATGCTGATCACGCTGGGAGCTGGACTTGGCGTGTCGGCCATCAGGACGGCCACATCCCGTATCGGCTGCCTCGGAACATCGACCAGTCTGTTTCCACTTGCCATCGCTTCTTTAATGCAGTTTTCCTTCAGCTCTGTGCCATCTTGTTCCACAGTTGGGTTTTTCATTTCTGGTCGCTGGGATTCCACTAGGGGCGCCTCCTTTTGTGGCTGCCCTCTTCCTGACACTGTCTGTCCGACAATGTCAGCCATTTTGGGAGACCGACATGATGAAATGTGGATGCTGCTGGGGTGGGACAGGTTCCTTTTATGCAAAATAATTAATACATCAAGTTAAAAATTGATGTCGGAGTGGCTTATAGTTGAATACATGACAAAGAATCGGAGCCTTACCTGTTGTGCCCTTGTCTGTTCCGTTTATTGGCTGGTTGGGGCCACACAACGTGAGCTATGCCAATGTTGATTGGCTGAGGGGCAGAGAGGGCTGGCATCTGGTTGGTCAGGAGCGGCTGCTGCATCACTGCGTTGTAGTGGCTGTTGTGTGGGTGCGCTTTCCTGAAACAAGGGAAATAAAACTTTGCCAACGGTACCATTAGAAGATGAGCTCGCCAACCTCGGGGAGATCTGACACATTATTCTCAATGATCTGGTGCACCAATGAATGGGTAAAACAAAGTCTCAACTCAAATGAAACTGGCAAGATTTTGAAATAATTTGGTTAAAAATACAAATGAATTTCCTTCCAGTGGCATTTTTTACGAAGCAGGGATTTTCCCAAACTTAAAAACTTTGATGACTCAGATTTTGGTGACTCACCCCCAGTCGCTTATCCTCTGTGGTCCAGCCGTGGTGTCACTGGTGAGGGAGGGAGGAGGTGGTGGAGGCGGGTGAGAGGGTGGAGGCCCGACAGGAGTCATTTGCTGCCACGCTGTAGGGACAAGGAGTTGCTGGCCTCGACTAGACCAGGCCTGCTGCAGAGAGGAGACAGGGAAAAAAGTCTTCTACTGAGTCAAGCTTGCAGATTAGTTAAACTCTTCAAATGTTTGCAACATCACCTTAAAGTGTGGCTGACATATTACGTCCCCATTTACAAGGATGTTCCAAAGCCCTCATAATTTGTTTTACTACCACAGTCTGAAGTTGCAAGTTACCCTAACCCTAACCCACCCAGTTCAGTTACATGTTGCATGAGAGTAATATGGTAAACTGCAACACGAAAAACTACCAACAATCAAATAAACTTTATTCATCGAATGAAATTTAGAAAACTAGAAAACTCTAGGTCCGGAATACCAACATGATCTCAAAGTTTGAGCTCAACAACTTCTGGTTGAGTCTTTATCTTACCTGAGCCAATACACCGGGTCTCACTGGTAGAGGTTGTATGGGAGGGGCTTGAGTTACCATGGGGACAGAATAGGTTGCTGGCTGATTAAGGTTACCTTTGAAAAGAACATAAATATTTTAACATTTCCAGCCTTTTTTCTAGTGAATCAAATTTCAAAAGCAGCAAGCAGTCACTGTAGAAATAAACTTGCAGTGTACAAACCTTGCATTGTGGGAGGACAAAGTAGGAGGGCAGGAGGGAAGGACTCACTGCACCCAAACTGCCCGTTTCCTGTTAGCGCTATCCCAGGATGCAACACGGATGGAGCGGATTGGGTTATAGACTGGATTGGATAAGTTTACATGGAAGAAGAGGAAGAACAGTAATCAACTATTGAATAATGAAACCAACACTATAATAACTACTGATGAGGTTCACCAATTCTAATGCTCATAAACCATAGTGACACATGAAGCCTTTAATCTACAATACATATCAAACCATTAAACACACATAGTGCTACATTTCTGGGTAGGACCTGTACCTGAATTGTGCTGTAGCCCAGTGGAAGGCCAGAAGATCCAGTGGGAGCTAGAGGGGTCTTGACAGATGAATCGTGTTCTGGTTCAAAGTATCAAAAACGGCGGTGCTGGGACGGTTGTGGCACATGTCCATGATGCGGAAAGACGACTGAACACTGTGAGAAAACAAGGAGGTTAAAAGAAACGTACATTCACAGCAAAAGTCTTGTTCAGAGGGACTTTCACTAAAAAATACTGGCAGAATCGTTTTGCTAGCTGCACCAAGGCTACGACACAAATGGTTGAGAAGAACATTAAAAATATCAGTAAAGTTATTTTTATCTGCAACAGTGAAGTGGTTAATCTCCTGGTCAACATAATCTAATGCTAACTGCCCAATGACTGTTCTGTCAGTCTGAGCTCTGTGGAGATGCTCCCTAGCTGCAAAGTTTCAAATCCCATTTTGCTCTGTTCTACTGCAGTACAACTTAATGCAGGAAAATGTTAATCAGCTGAAGGCTCAGACAGCTACTAAACAGTGAAGCAACAAAACAAACCCGTACAACCCACCCTGCTGCTGTGGTTGATCACTACAAAAATTATGACCAGAAACACAGGAATTGTATAAGGCTGCTAAGCACATTTCTATAAACCAAATCCTTGTTTACACAGTCATAAAAATGTTACATACTCCAGATTCATGTTTCTTTGGAAACACAATTTATTTTATAATTAAGTCTTACACTAACTAAGCCTTATCTTGTGTCCTGTTTTGCCAAACAGGGATGCGATATTATTAAATCATACATTTTCATAAATTATGACTGAATTCTCCCACACTTGTCAGTTTTTATCCAATTAAGGAGGTTAAAATATTGTAAGAATTTATTTTTTTGCTCTCAACTAGAAAGAACCACATTCCTTCAAAGAAAATTTTGCTCTGGTAAACAGTTTTAGTATTGTGACAATCATGGTCTCTGCCAGCTTTGCCTATACAGAGATGAGCATTTTCAGTCAGTTTTTCCTAAACAAGCCTTAATCTGTTCCCTGTTGGTTTTTCATTGAATAAAAAAAAGAAGTTTCCACAGCATACTGTTGCCACTGTCATGTTTCATCATTGGGATTGTGTATTTGGGTTTATCACAAAAATCCCAGTAACAAATGTTTGTTGTTAAGACTTGAGAAATAAGAAGAGTCCAACAGTAAAATACTTTTGCAAGGAATTACAGGTTGTGCTAGCAGATAAACCTCCTTACTGGTTGCTGTGGGGGTAGTCCAGTAGATGAGTCATGGTGAGGAATGGGTGATTTAGGACGCTCGATGGAACCGTCCTGTCCTCGGCGTCAATCAGTAGCATGGTCTTAAGGAGAGACACAAACTCCCGTCTGTCTGCCTTCTCTGCCTGCATGTCGCTGGTATCAGGACTCAACACCAAGTTCACCTTGGGTGTGAAAGGAAAACCTTTTGCTATCAAAACTTATTTGATTTTAATCTACAACTTAAAATTATTCTTTTTCAGAGTCGATTCACCACTTTGTAGCTCGGTCTTGTTGGACTTACATGTGCTATGTCATCCACACAACTGAAGATGTATTTCCTGGCCTCTTTGGATTTAAGTCCCGTCTCCTTCTCATGCTCCTCTGTCGTCTGTAGAAAAAGTGCCGGACATAAAGGTCAATGACCTCAGGGTTATGAAGTGTAGCAGGTGAAAATTTTTATTTACACTAGTGTTTTTTTTCTCCCCCTGTAAGCCATTTTCACACAAGTGTGAATAAGCACAAGTCAAGATTATATAGCAATGTTTTTCGCAAAATGTTGAAAGACACATGATTAGCATCACTGATGAGCAGTGAGAGGTCAAACTCTTCAGAATGTCAGATAATGTTTCACACTCTCAGCATCTGCATGTAGATCTGCGTAATCAAAGGGTTCGTACTGGGTCGTTAGCTGACATATCAGACAGAGATAAGCTGAAATTCACTTCAATTTGATACAGAGGAAGCTCAGCAGTCTCAACATAGCTTTGTGCTTTGGTGAGCTTTCCGCAGGCTGTTCTGGCTCTGTCCTGTTTTGACAAGCTCATGCAACCCGTTTCCTACTGGTAGACTGAAGAATTTCTAGTAAATATCCTCTTCAAATTTTACTCTTCTCTGAATATCCATCCTGCTGAGCTCCTATAGCACCAGAAAGTTTTAATAATGGCATGTTTGTGCTTATTTGTGCAATGTGAACCACAAACCTTTAGTCTCCAGGAGGCATAGGGAGAGTCCGATTCTTTGGTGAAGAAACGTGTGGTCTTTGTCCCCTTGTTGAGCAGCTGCTCTGCAGGCAGTCCCTGCGTCTGAGAGATGTACCGGATCTGAGCAGAGCGACACGGAGGAAACGGAGCGCAGAAAGGAAGGAGAGGAAGAGATGGTGAGAAAAGGAAAAAATAAATTAAAAAAACGTCAGAACACTTTCAGATAATCAACCTGAATTTGAGTCACTGGATCAGATTAGTTCCACTCTTATAATGTAATCCGTCAGTCATTTTTTTAAAGATTCTTGTTTTGTTGGCTTAGGCAGTCTTTATTTGCAAGTGGTTAGACAGGAAAGTGGGTAATGAGAGAGAGGGAAGACGTGGCAAAGGTTATCGGGCCGGGACTCGAACCTGTGACGTCTGTGCCGAGAACTAAGACCTCCATACGTGGGTTGTGTCTTACCCCTGCGCCTTCACTACACCCCATACAGTCATTTCTAAAAGACAAACCTGCACAACTCGCATAGATGTCCGGGATAAGAATACAAAACCAGTAAACAGGTAACATTTTGTTTAACATATCTATTTTTCTGATTGGAAATTTTATGCCTCATTCCATATTTAGGTTCACTGTGATCACTCACAAAAATCAGAAATAGCTGGTAAGCCTTCATAGCTACTCAAAGTAACTAAATGGATCACATTAGTGTTTCTCACTATGTTGACAACTAAACAGAAAATAAAAGCAGTGCACTGATCAGCCAATAGCGATTTGCAGTTTCCTTTAAAGTCTAAGGATTTTAACAAAATAGCCTTAGCATACAGTGTCCCTGCTCTACTACTGAGCCATGTGCTGCAATATTTCTTTAAAAGATATGCACCAAAGCAGATGCAACCCTTTTTTGAACTTTAACCAATTCAATTCAACACAACTTGTATCAAAATCCATACACGTGGTTGATGCGTTTATAGACTGAAAATGATGGCATGCATGCTATTTAATGAATATTGGTTTCGACTTGCTGGACAATTTCAATCTCTGGTAAATTGGTAGTAAAAGTCTAACTTATACCATTTCTCTTATTAGAATTTCTTGCGTTTCAAACTTACCAATGCTCAGACAAACATTTTGAGCAAGGTAAAGGTGTCCAGTAAGGAAGAAAACCAAGCACACAAGATATGCCTGGTCTTCAGAGGTGGCTTGAAACTCATTTCAATCCACCTCCGAGTTGCTTGAAACCAAGAAATTAAGAAAAACAAAGTTGTAAGTCGTAAACTAAGACATATTTAAAACTTTGTTCCTCCTGAAAATGTAATTGAAAGTAGCCAAATGAGGAGAATTTAAGCAGCACGATCAAAACCTGTGGGTTCCCTCTGCCATTTTGATCAGTAAGAAAGTACAGACATCTTGCTTTTACAATGAGGTCAAAAGGCTGGTATAGAACAAAAACCATGAGTGACTTGCAAGAGATTTCATTTTCCCCAGCAACTTCAAAAACAACCCAAAGACAGCATTGATAAACAGAACAAAACATAGTCTACCTACAACTTAAGCCGACAGACTAAAAGGAAATATATTTTTATTAGTTGGTGATCATTTGAGCAACTTGTCTGTATTTAGAAATATCTAATAAATAAAATCTCAGAGTTTTAATTCATGTTGTGCTTTGTGATCCAGAGTTTTGAGTAATAAGTGAAATTTGCTTAAGTCCAAAAAATGTTTATTTGCTGCTATTTCTTCTAATTTTATCCTAAAACATTACCCCATCCAAGTAGCATACACTTTAGACAAAGCTGTCAATGGCACCTAAAGCTAAATTATGCTTATTTTGCTGGATGAGAAAGGGAATAGGTCTGTTCTGTTTTATAACAAACATTTTATAGGTACCAAAGATTCTTGATAACATTTTAGAAATTAATTGAATATTCAATAACATTTCTGGATTTCATAAGTTTTCATAAACCTCTCAACAATAAAATTATTACAGAACAGCTGAAATGAGGTTTCATGTTGTGTGTGTGTGTGAGAGAGAGAGAACTTGCACATGTCTACAGGCTAGAACAAACACAAAGACTGACCAGAGAGCACTGGACTGAGAACCTGCTGATGATGCACTGAACGGGAACCAGAGTGTGTGCACGTGCTAGCATGTGTGTGAGCGTACACGAATGTGCACACGTCTACCATCGGGCTTATGTTTATAAATACATTTTGCTGTGTAGCGTGGAACCACAGTGAGCCTTGGCATAGAACGGTGTGCTTTTGGGGGCTCAGTGTGCTCATGTGGGCGTGCAAGAGTGTGTCCTGACATGGCCCGTTTAAAGGCTCAGCGAGGCCACCATCTCTGACTGATTACCAGTCAAACAGATAGAGGAAATAACACGCACTGGAAACATCAACAAACGAAAGGTCCAGAACAAACATTGCATTTCACACATCAGCTGAGCTTCTGAACAAGTGCTTGTTTTCTACATTTAAAGCAACCAAACAGGTGTCTAAGTTTGTTATTACACTCTTTAATTAGGCCTGTAATAATCCTAAATCTTCTGAGTTGTGTATGGCTAAACACATGATGATGATACAGTCCCCTTCTGTGAATGTAACAGGGGCCTTTTCCCATGCTCCCGCTCCCCTGCCTGGGGATTCAGTTCGAGTCCCAGTTGTGCAGTTTAGACCACACGTTATCCCCTTTATGGGAAGATAATCACAACTGCAAGGACAATTTCCTGATTTGCTCTGCCCAGTTAATCTGCAGAGGAATATTTTGTTTAGTGTGTTAAACTTCAGTCACACAGAGTGAGAAATACCCTGAACAAATAATAAACACTATAAGGGTCTCCCTCATCTCCCCCCTGATTTTGTATGTGTGTGTTTTTGTGCGGAGGTGTTACCTGGTCGTATTCGAGCGCTCCGGGATAAAGAGGCCAGCCCAAAAAGAGTTCAGCGATAACGCAGCCAAGCGACCACATGTCAATGGCTTCACAAAATGGCAGGCCCAAAATAATCTCTGGAGCTCTGCAGGAACAGAAAAGCAGAAAACTCATCAGCAACAAATAGAGAGAAATGCAAACCTGCAGGTTTCCCACACTTATCACTTATCAAAGCAGAAAAATGATTAGAACCTGTAAAGTCGGGAAAAACAACATGGCAAACAAGGTTTCATCACTAAACTTTACGCTTCACCAGATTCAACTAGTTGATGTTTCCAATCCTTTTTTCACTATTATAGTTGAATATGTATATGAGGTAGAAAGGCATGTAAGGAAAGGATTCAAGAAAGCGAGTGAGGGAAACATTTCAAACGAGGAAAGAAGAAAGGAAGCAAGGAGTGAAGGAAAGCTAGAGCAACCTTCTATACAACTCGACAGGGAAAAAAGCCATGCAATACAAAATATTTTTTCCACATCATTTTCCGTTTCTATTTTTATACAGACATCAAATTCCACTTTTTTGGGACAAAAGCTACATAAATCTCAATCTGCATTTATTTTAGAGTACATAAATTATGCTCATCAGCCAAAACAAATTTGAACGCAAATTCAAAACTTTAAACACTACCAAGGCTAGCACATTCATTTCAATCATCTTTTTCTAATGTACAAATGAAATATTAATGCAAAGAGTACATTTCTATGAAAAAAATGTGCTTTTACACACGCACACGGAAAGGTATCTCTGCACATTTATACAGCAGCTGCATTATTGAAAATACTACTGATTTGTATTTTATACAGCGTTACGTGCTACATGGTTTCCAAGAAAATACATCCAACTGTTAAAATTGTGAGACTCGTAGTCCTGCAGTGCAGGTGTCGTGTAAACTGGTGTGTGAAAACAAACTTTCAGACGGGGATACAGCAGCTGAGCAACAGTTCCACAAATAGCAACCTCTGCTGTGGTGACCACAGGGGAAACGCTCGTTTCCCAGCAACCACTGGACGCAAGGCAGTAATGCAGGGTTAAATACAGAGCCTGTCGGCCATTATTCTCCATGGCTACAGGTGGATGACTTTATAAGTGCCTGCAGACACAGCTGCAGTCTTCAAAACCGACCATTTCACACAGTCCTCCCTGGAAATTAGACTGGACTCATTTCCTACTGCCGTTGTAGGAGGAACAAGTTCAGTTATGAAACACCAAAGAGTTCAATGAAAGACCGTCCAAGACATTAATGGTGACCTATTATGTTTCCTTGAACATGTCTATTAGTGACATAAATCATTGCATTTTTGCACAAAATCTTTGAATAATGAGATTTCAGTTTGGTCAGCTCTGCACATTTTAAGATCCTTTCCGAATGTTTTAGGGCATCTTGTCACTTTAAATCCAAACAAGCAGCAGCTGGCCACGCCCCCCCCCCCCCAAGTCAACATTTGCACTCGCACGTGAAAAAGGCTGAAAGCAGTTACACAATTATATAACCATGCATCTTTGAAAAGCAGAAGAGTCTCCTGCACAACCAACAAGAATGCAGGAAGTGGTTTCTCAATGACAAGTCAACAACCACACCACTTGTCTTATCCAACAGCCATTGTACAATAGTAAAACCAGCTGACCAAATGTGCTGGCGCTAAGCTTGAGTTAGTAGGTAACGGGCTGATTTGTTGGAGTTGCTAGGTAACTGGCGGGGTTTCCTAGGTGAGGGGTAGTGCCTACTTATTTGTGACATTACATCTGAAGGTTTTTAAAATGGGTCATTTTCAAGACACCAAAAAACAATTTATTGCTAAAAAACTGGCTGGGTGCCTTTTTTTAATGTTTTTTTTTTTTTTTTTTCCATTTTAAGAGCTTGGCCTGTTTTTAGAAATGGTAAAGGTCCAAATGAAAGTACAAAAACATGGCAAATGTGAATTTTGCATAATAGGTTTCCTTATGCAGTACAAGGTCTATGGTGTTCACTGCAATTTTGAGTGGTGGACTGTGACCAAACAAAAAACCTTTTGGGATTCAAAGCGCAAGCCATCCAACTAAAAAGCAATTGAAGAGGAGTAAGTTGTTTTTAAAGTGCAGACTGCAAAAATAGAGAAGCAGGCAAACAAACGATTAAAAATAAAGTTTTTAAGAAGGCGATAAAAGACACAAGTGTTTGTGTCTATGGTGTTATTCTTTGCTTTGCTGCTGTTATGGAACCACATTCATATATGCCAATACTGCTTTCCAGAGCTCTAACAGCTTGGAAAGCAGCTCACACCTAAGTGTTGGGCTGTCAGGCCAGGTTCCAGAACTAACGAGTCTCACTACAGAGCTATAACAAGAACAAACGGTGCATACAATATGGCAACACCCTGCTGATGTGAGCCGCGAACAGAATCAACACAGCAGACACCACGTCTATTAGCATTATTGATGTTCAACATAAGAAGCCTTACTAAAGGACATCTGAGCCCTTGTTCTTTAACGCCCGCAGACAAAGCTGATCCATGATTATCACATATCAAACAAGTCCCACAGCATTACATTTGGAAGAGTGCTTCTCAAGTTGCACAAGACCGAGCTTGCGTGTTCAGCAACCAAATCGATGCAGGCAGAGAGCGAATGTGACCTGAAACGGAAAAGCCAGAGGTTTTGTCCAGAATGGCTGCAACGCCGTAAAATGAACCAGAACCTTAAACTACAATTTTAATTGAAACGAGACCAGAAAGCGGTGGAGGAAAATTTATGTGCAATAATTTGGGAAGAGTTGGATTGGCAAAGAAAAGAAACTAAATTAAACATTTTTAAAATGTACTTACCAACACCAACAAACCTAATGGTAGCATTTCATTTATATTAAATTTACTCTGAAACAAGCAAAACTAAAAAATGTGAATGACTAATAATTCAAAAATTCAAGCATGAATCTATACCACTAAGAATGTGCAAACCCATCAAACATTGCATCACAACAGTCTATGGTGATTGCTAGGTAATCAAAACATTGTAAAAAATACTGAAATTTAACATTTTTCTTAATCCCAAATGTATCTACTGCATAAATTTAAACAAGTCTAACAGAAAATTTGTTTTAAGTTCAATGCCAGAAAGTTCCCACCAGATAAGGTTAGGACACACCCAAAACTACCTGACGTAACAAATGTTTTTACGATGAAGTAGAAACATGTTGAGGGAGCAGCATTTTTGCTGAGGAACTACACAACAAAAGGCTTGGAAATAAATATGCGGATCCTACTTCGAAGTTTCACACCCATCTGCAGCTCCTTCAAACACAATGAATGGAAATCATGACCTAAATACTGAGAAAGTGTGGGCTCTTATTATGGTAAGGTTTTAAAACTTTCAGTGCAAACTTGTTTTATTCTCAGTCATGGATGTTCAGGTGAGCTGCAGCAGGGATGGGAGACGTAAAGTGTCAATGTTATTGCTGCACTCTCCCAAAGGAGGACGATAACTTAGGGAGACCACATTTTTGTGTCGATCTGAACGCAAATGAGCATCTTTGAACGATGTTTTGAAGTGCTGATTATCAATAGATATGCTTTGTTTTTACAACCCAAGAAAATGGCCTAGAAAAAGCCTATTGTGTCACTACAAAGCTTCCTCTTTTCAGAATGTGTAAAACCTCCGCTTAGTAGCCAAATTAAAACTGTCTAAGACCTGAAAGAGAAGCTGGTCACTCATCCATTATTGACCACTTTTAATCTTTGATAGATGACAGTGGAGTGCTACTCCACTCCGCTGCAGCGAAAAAGAGCCATTTTTTTCCTTTGTGATTTCTGAAGCGGAACTCAGCCTCATATGAGAGCTTAAAAAATAAACTTGCTCATGCAGATTTATATCGCAATTGGAAGATGCCCGACTAAGAGTTGTGCAGTAAAAGTTTGACAGTCAAATTAAATTATGACCAGCAAACATGCCCACGCCAAAGCTTCGGGCTCAGTAGTTTGAATGATGTTTTTAATCTCGATGCTCCGGTCAAAACAGTTTGACTGGGAGCGACAAGAAAAACTGGATTTGAATGAATGCTTGGAAATGAGCACAAAAGTCTCAAAAAATGAGGTTATTCAAAAGCAAAAATATAAAGGAAAACTTGACAGCTTTAGGATGATGGGGAAAAAACAAAGCAAGTAAGAAGCAGAGAGCCTGCCAACATGTTACATAAACAGGCCTCTTCCAGCAAGCGCTTATGTTTCCATTATTGAGCACTGTAAACACACTTTAAACGCAGCCTGTTAGGGCTCCAGCGTCACATTATGTTTCTCCACTGACAATCATAACCAAACAGGATCCCACAACATAAATCAACAAACTTTGCAACATCATTTTCCACGGTTTCACTTTCAAGCTGAATAAAAGAAAGAAGTTCTAGATTTCCCTGTGTTTTTCTGCAACACTTTTTTTGCATGAAATATTTACTAAATACTCCTCAGAATTTTTCATAAGGAAAAAAATCTGCTTGAGGATACTTGGAAAACAAAGACGTAGGCTGCCACACAAACGCTGTCTACACTGCACAGCTGAGGAAATACTGCTGTGTTAATGTGATGAGACAAGGTACACAAAGTAAAGCAACACCTCTGTAACTAAGAAATCACATCACGAAAAGCTTAAACACGACCTGTCCAAATCTGTCAGCTTGCAAAAGACGATAGCCTTCTTCTCTTTCACCTGATCTCTGAACATTAATTATTAATAAAGGCCTCTGCTCTGTTTTCATTGTGGGTACTTTTACGTCACTTGCCTCCGTACGACAGACGAGTCACCTCATCAAGCCCTGCTACCATGGCAGCGACAGCCGAGCATGACGAGCACTGAAAATCTCCTGAGCAACGCTATACCTGATGAGTAACACTAACAAAGCAATTCAGCAAACAGATCAAGATCCTAGCAGCTTATTGCATCTTTACTTTCAGAGACTAAGCAGGAAGCTCCTTCAATAAATTTAGTTTTCAACTTCACAGGAAGCTTATTTTTTTCTTTGTACAAATCCAATAACCTAAATCTAGATTAATTTTTTTAGCATGCTTTAAAAAATGAATAGGAGTAAATTCAGCAAACCTGATCAATTTAAACATTTCTTCAACACGCATTTTTAAAAAATTGGTTAATTTTATTATTTAAATATGATTTTACTGTATGCAAAATATCAGAATGGAAGACAGAATAACAGAATGAGTGCAAAGGACAAAAAAATCCCTGACTGGAGTCTTCTTCTGGGAGGTGGATCCAATGAAGTTCTCCATAAATTTCCATCATAACTTCAGAAGTACAGCAAACTATAAGTTGGAGTTTTTCTCCTGGTAAACATCAATTGCTAAAAAAACCTCTTACGGATGAAGAAGGAATAGGCCCTAAAATAAAAGTATATTACCATTTTTACAAAGCATAAAGAAAATCACGCTCAGTTTTCCCTACATGAAAAGTAGACCTTACAAAAGAATTTAGGTCATTAAACATTTCGAACAAGTTTTACAGTTTGCTCAATTTTACTAACTTCTGTTAAGCACAACTGACATTTAATACACACAACTTGAAGTACACTCCGTCTCAGGCGGTCTAACCAAAGTTAAAGCAGTATTTCAATTGAAAGCACTGCTTGCGTAAAATGTCATTTATTGGATGCAATTAAAGTAAAAGGACAAAAACAATCTTGAACAGCCTATACAAACAAAAACAGAAGCAGTACATCAATAGTAGGGCAACATGATTTTAGATAATTTTGCAATGGTGTTAATAGTAAATATCAGTTGCAACATCTGACATTTTCTTCTTCCCTCTGTTTCTCATCTACCTTCAATCACTGTGTGACCTGTAGCATTTTGGGCAACACAATTTGTGTTGATGTGAGCATCTGCTACCACAAGACTGTTCAATTGGCTGGATAATGAATTAGTATGCAAGTTCATAACGCTTAAAATATATGTGAACAATTATCGAACATCAACCAGTATCAATATCAAAATTATTATGTTAAGCAGATCCTCCTCACATTATGTTCCAAAGATTCTGATGCATTTCTCATGTCAAAATTCCAAACTTTTCCAAACCCTGACCTAAAGAATACATTTAAAAGCTTACCCTGGATTGTTGGCTGATATTTCTAGAGTGGTCAGGACATAAAGAAAAAAATCTGGAAGAGCAGTGAGAAAAGAATGCAGAGGAAAGGATCGGTGAGCGGGTAGATGAATAGAGTCAAGAATAAATGAAAGAATGGAAAGAAGGTATATGAAAACCCTTGTATTTTCAAACTGTGATCTGCCTCACCGCTTTACATGTTCAAAGTTCAATAACCACACTTATCCCAACATTTAAAATATTTTAACTCTCTTCTTTCCAAACTTTGTAGGATCCCTATAATCCTTCATTAACTATTATCCTATTGCTCAACCCTATAATAAAGCAAATAATAAAGTAAATTTACTGTTGCTGTAAGCTCTAGTTTAATACAGAAGAGAACCACAGTATGGTTAACAATAACTGTAACCACTGAAGAGCTGCACAAATTAAGCAGTGAAACAGATCCATAATTAGAAAGCACAACATTTGTGCTGATGACATATCCATTGTTAAGACACTATGAGAGGAAAACTATGTATTGTTCACTTAAAACATTTTCTAACCATAAATACATGTCCTAGATACTTCAAAAGAACCATAAGGAAAAAAAAGTGAAGGTTGCAAGGCCACACTTAAATTTCAGTTTACATTTTGAACTCACATTTGAGCTTTAATGAGTGTGTTCAAAAACTTTGCCTCAATAAATAGTTCTGGAAAAACCAGGGAAAACCCCAGATTAGTTGAAAAAGAAAATGAAGTAAGAAGTGTTCCAAGCCTCACTGCATCGAGACATGCATTGTGTGAACCTTCATCATGCAACAATACAGGTCACAGGCTCACCAGAACATTGTATCATGCAAACCCCTTTTCCTAGCCACTCGATGTTTAAATAACCTAAAATAAAATAACTAAAACGGTTTGTCTTGCACGTGAGAAGACTTCTACCTCCCACAGCTATACAACAAAACAAGCACTGTCAGTTTCTGTATACATAAAGTCACCCTTTCATAAAAACACAGACGAGTACAAAGTGCAGCAGATAACAACAAGACACTATCAACATTGTAAAAATGGAAACAAGATGAATGACAACCGGTTACCAAGTGTCAACACGTTACTTCTCCAGTGAAAATATTTTAGCAAAAATGGCTCAAATTTGACCCTTCAGCGGAAAGAAATGCTTTCTACCAGGTCGCTTTGAAATATCTTTGCTAGACCTCTTAGGTCCAACCCTGTCTTTTCCTAGAATCTCCAATTTACAAATGATTTTAGACCTCAACAGTTGAAACGGTTTGAAAATAAAAAAAAATTTAGGTGGGTAAATGCCTATTGATATGTCAGTGTTTATATGAAAGAAAGGATGTGGATACTTTAAAAACAATTAAATATCTATCCGATTTGGATTGTTTTTTCTGTATGGGTCACATACAGGAAAAAAAGGATTGTGGTAACATTTGTTGCACCTAAATGTGGACAGGCAAAATTTTTATAGTTTTCTCCTCTACATCTTAGATGTTTATAGGAGTTCACCTAGTATCTTTATTAGAGTTCAGAAAGTTCACATTTCTAGTTTTATAAAATTTTAGTAGGAGCTGTAAAGTATATTAGTTCATTATGAAAAGTGTTTGGTGTGCGATAGAGGTGCACCAATTTATCAGCCAGCCAATTTATCGGTGCCAATTTCCTTAATTTTGGGAGCTCAACCGATAATTACATGTGAATCTGATCTTATCCACCTTAAGAAAGATATAAAAATCAGCCACTGTTCTCTCCTGCTCTCTTGTGAGAGGTTTGATTAACTGACCGACCCACTGGCTCATGTCTGCACATTTGCAGTTAACAGTCGCCCCACTGTTGCCAACTCAGTGACCTTCTTGCTGCATTTACTGACATTTCAGACGAAAAAAATGGTACTGGCCAAAATTGGAATTACCAGATCAGGCTTTCTAAAAATTGGTCATCAGAAATTGGCCAGAAAACGCAATCGATTCATTTCCAGTTTGTAAACTTTAATAGTTTAATGTAGCTTACACATGTCACAATGATTTTGGTAGTTTAAAGTGAAATTTTCTGAATTTAGACAACACATTTATCACAGTAGACATTATTTAATGGTAAAAATATTAAGATGCAGTATGCAACAGGCACGGCAAGCCCATTTATTTCATTCTCTGCATCAACTCAGACATATGAACACACCCAAAAATACAAACACCAAGGCAGGAATGCCAGAATGTTTTTTTCCTGGATCTAAATGTGGGGTTTTCATAAACCACATTCTTCCCCAGCCTCTTGTGTCCTCACTGACCTCCCCAAGTCTCAGTGCCAGCCTGTTTTTAACTGAACTATGATCTCAGTGTTGCCAACACAGCTTAAGTCAAAAAACACACACGCAAACACACGCGCACAGACACGTAAGAGCGCACACTCATACGTGCTTAACCAGGTCAAATGCAGAGCAAATCCTTCATGTTACATAAGAGCTATGTGCCACACTAAGCCTCAGCACTGAAACAGAGGAAGGTCTAGAGAGAGATCTGCTCATGCTAACAAAATAAGGAAGTTTCCCCACACCACTGCTGGTGGTATTTCAGTGCTGCAAACCTTGTCGCTTTAGATTTTAGCTGAACAGAAGTTGCAACAGAGTAGGAAGGTCTCCATTTCAAGTCCCTATCAGATCAAAACTAGCAGAAATTTAAGTTAGAACAACAGAGGAACTGCTTTGTTCCTTACAGAGTAATAAAAGCAGCACTGTCAAAAGGGGAGCGCAGGGTGTGTGCTGTGCGTTTGCTGTCTGCATTCCCCGCATGTGTAATAGATTGTGCAATGTTTTGCAGACTTTCCGAGGCCTCACTGGAACAGTTGGTGAAATGTCCAAGCAGGAATACAGATAAATTAAATTTCCAGCCTACTGCTGTGTGGTTAATTAGGAAAATACTTTGACTTTCAAATACTTTTAGGCCTCAATAAACATGCAACACTAACAAAAATTTTACAATGCATTTCGAAATGGAAAAAATCTAATAGCAAAACTATGTTTCGTTTAGTTTCTTTTTTTTTTTGCTTTTTATAGTCCAATTTATTTTTAATTAAACCAGAGGCTCAATTTACTGTGCGTCAAAATATAAGCTTATAAGCTTCAGGCTTAAAATGTAATGACATTTTATGCCCAACAATGTTTGATGGAAGTTTAAAGGCCTAGCCCATAAGCAGGATATCACGCCTTTTATGACTGTTCTTATAGATACTTTGGTTGCCGTTGATCAAAAAGACAAGGAGCAGAAATTAGGGTGTGATGAACTGGAAGAATACACTCAGAGATAAAGATAGAAAATATGCATTCATGCAGAAAAGAACGTAGAGAGATAGCAAACAGAATGAAAAGTGAAAGACTTGTCAGGAAACTGCCAGTCAGAGCATGCAGGTCAATACAGTCCAGTTTATATTAGAGGAGAAGCCTGAACACACTGACGCTGAGGAAGGACTTTGCTAAGCCCTGTGGGAAACATGAACATAAACAAGTATTAGTCGTGGGAATGGCTCGGACTGGTACACTGGCAAGTTATCATGACAGATTTCAGGACGTTTCACATTATGGAGAAGCTGACCTTTCTTAAGTGATCTACTCTGTAAATCTTCTTTCTGGGCATACTCTATGTTGTCACTTCAGCTCAGAGTCATTTCCAGAAGCCAACCTGCTCTTTCTACATTAATAACTGTGGGCCGTATCAGAAAACATCTGAGCTGAGTCTTGAATGAACAGAGAGCGGTGAATCATACAGTAATAACCAGCACAGTCTTCACCCTTTACTGGGTGTATCCCAAGTGTTTCAGGGCATCAACAGTCGGCTGTTCTTACCTGTAGTATCTGGACTGAAGATAAGTGGAGCACACAGCCTTGGAGACATGGCTGGCTGAACCAAAATCAATGACTTTGACTCTGTATGGCTGCCTGGATGGATCCACCAGCATGATGTTTTCTGGTTTCAAGTCAGCATGGATCAAACCCAGATCCTTCAACTTCTTCAGGGCTGTTGCCACCTGGAGAGACAAACCAAGATATGAAGCGGATTGTTGAGCAACTGGAAGATGTATATATTTTTTGTCATGACAAATTGTATGCATCATTCTTAGCTTACAGCTAATACAATTGAAAAAAAATCTGGCTAATGCAGATTCTGTTTTTATTGTTTGTTTTTTTTTAAGGCTGTGCTAATATATTATTTTCTTTCAAGGGCAGGAGCAAAGAAATGTGCTGCAGGCATTTCAATTGATGTAGTAGTTTTAAAACAAGCAAAAAAGAGGCCTCTGATTGGTGCATTACCAGATTTTATAAATGATGCATCAAATAGTCAACTAAAAACCTAAATTTGCCTTTTTTTTTCTCATTTTTTCCACTGTTGAAATGCAGCTCAAATTTACCAAAACTAAATGCTTTCTGCTCTCTATTAATTCAACTTCAAGACTAAAACTTTGTACTTTTTGGTCTGTAAACACATCAACACACCTGCTCAGCTTAAATAGCTTGATTGCATTTTTGAGAGAAAAAAAAAGAAATCCAAATGAGCCAAAGCCTGCCTCTGCAAGACACACTCCAATAAAAAAACCATCAACCTGTATCAGCAGGTAGAAGCCTGACTGATGCATCTTTGGCTGCCATTTAGTTCTCCAATAGAAGCCCTTCTTACCTGCTGTAGAATAGGCCTGATGATTTTAAGAGGCAGTGGGCTGAACTTGTTCTGCTTCAGGAAGTCATAGAGGTTTTGCTCCAACATTTCAAACACTAGGCAGGTGTGGCTGCGGTGCTGAAAACACTCCAGAGCGCGCACCACATTGTGCTCCTCTGCATTTTCACTGCTCAACCGAGCCAAGATCTCCACCTGCCAATTAGAGAACCAAATTTGATTAAAATGCTATAATTCACAAAGTGCAAGTGTCAAGCACAAACATTTTATGGTCAAAAATCACTAAGTGTTTAACATTCTCACCTCGATCTGTCCTTGGCGTGCATAAGATGGGTGGTTCTTCAGTATTTTGATGGCCACCACTTCATTTGTCCCCCTCTTCCAGCACTTCACCACCTGACCAAAGGTTCCCCGACCCAGAAACTCCAGAACCTCGTAGCTGTTCTTCAGCGAGTAAAGGACTTCATGCTGAACCAACTGATAGTCACCATCTCCTGATCCATTTCTGTTCACTGTGGCACCTGCCACAACCTCATTACTGCCATTGGTGCTGGGTTTCAGTCCCACCGACCCCCACGCCGAGGCCGGTCACCTCATCAACCCTGCTGTGTTGAGCGGTCAGAGTTCCCCCGACTCGAACAGTGTCTGCATTGTTCCCAGTGCTGGTCTGCAACATGGCCACAGGTAGAGGAAGTGACGGCAGAGCAGGTACGTCCTCCACTATCTGCATGGCTCTGATGCGGTTACTCTCCCGCTGTTGTTCCCCACCTTCACCCGTCTTCTCCTCACATACCTGGGGGACACCTGAGTCAAGAAGGCCGATATAACCTCCTATAACTTGTGCTCTTTTGTTTTTGGCCTCCTCCCACTCTGCTCCTAAACAGGCTGTAGCAAGAAGCCCACAGTCCAAACCTCCACCTTCCCTCTCGAAACGTTGGTCAACAGTCGGCTGGTCCTGGCACTCAGCCGGTCCTGCTTGCTGTATCCCTGCAGTCTGCAAAGTCCACTGCTCCGTTTCCCCAACCGGGTGGCCCCTGTTCGCCCTTCCTAAGTCAGCAACAGTTGAGGACGGGATAACGTTGTTGGGAAATGCAATACCGTAGTTGATTCCAATCACATATGTCTTGGCCGGGGGTCGATGCTCAAAGGCTCTGCTGGTGTTATTACTGCGGTGGACTTCACCTGTGCGTCTGCTGGTACCACTGCTGCCCTTTCCTAAGGCACTTGTATGAGCTGAGTGCAGGTGTGATGGGTAGACCAAGGCTTGTGAGGCCATACCTTAAAAGAAAAATGCATTTATTAGCTTTTTTTTATTTTTCTTTACACATTTTAAAACGTTTACAGTACAAAAACTCAAGTTTGCCCGAGATTAGTGTTCAGACAAAGGAAGTGGTGAAACCCTAAACGTCACCTTTTCTCCTACTGTTGTGGGTTTAAAAGAAAAAAAAGCCATAATAAAAGCCACCAAAACAAAATTAAATGGAGGCCTTCATGTCACTCTTACTGGAAAAGGGAACAAGTCTTCTGTAATTAGAGATGGGGGAAGCCCAGCACATGTATGGCTAGTCCCTGCACGCCACACAGCAGGTCAGTTTCACACAAACCAACGGCACATAGCAAACAGCACCCCGGAGGGAAAACTGATACACTATGAAGTGGGATGAGTGTTCTCCACCTCTGCGGCATCTTTTCAAATGTACCGGTTATATGAAAAAACTTTAGTGTTGCTCTTTAAAATGTAGGCGAGATACAAAAACTATGAAGAGAAAGTCACTATCTGACCTTTTCAGGAAAACAATTTTAACTCGATGTGTTAGAGACCAAAAAAAAATTTGTCAAATGCAGAAGTATTATCTGGACAATGCAACAGCTAAAGTGATGCAACCTGGTGACTTTCCACTGTTACAACAGAAAGACTAATTTCTCCCCCATTTCAAAATCTCAAGTGAATGTGCAGTGAAGAGTGTATCAAATTTTTACTCTCTGTAACTTTTGGTGTGTTCATACTAAGAAACTGGAGGTTTTCAGAAGGTAAAGAAAACAGCACAACCTGGTTCTTCAAACACAGATTTTTAGGGCCACCAAGCTTTATAAGTAATGACATACCGATCAATGTTTACCTCGCTACAGTACAGATTTCCCAGTTGTCCTTATAGCCTGAGCCTCTTAATCTAAGAGCTATAACAAAAAGGAAAAAAAAAACTTCTCTGGGTTCTTGGATAAAGAATCTACTTTGATTTCAACAGAAAAATGAGGGACAACCACAATTTCCCCGTTTAGTTTCAATGTACTTTTTCTATAAATTTACTATTATTAAATTCCAAAAAAATTATGACCAAATTATGTTGGATGATGTCATTATGGACAACACAGTTCTCAGTGTTGTTGTGTGATAACGTCTAGGGATAAAAAACAAAACCTACTAGAGAAAACTAAATAAAAACTAATGTCTATTTGTCAGGAATTTCAGTGTATGGTCACAACAACGTGACTTTTACCAAGTTAAAACAAAGCAATACAATGAAAAAACTGTGCCTCTAAATCTAACAGCCAGTTCCTATGCACTGAGGAACTGGCTGGACAAATAAAATAAAACTAACATTTACGATATCAATTGCCACACATATTAGAAGACATTGAAACCGATGAGTAAGTAATGCTGGTGAT